>JASTWF010000092.1:539875-582375 GCA_030390025.1 Squalus acanthias
AAAAAAAAAACTCTAACACCAATTCACTACCTGCAGGAATGAGACTGCACGGTCTAAATTGTTGTCTTTCTGGGCCAGAGATGTTGATTGGTATTGAATTAACAATTATCACCTTGTTAAAAGGTACTTACGCTGTTAATTACCAGCTCTAACTTTCTGCGGCGAGTTTAACGGGCAATTAATGTGCAAATCCAGCAAGTTGTGGAGATTCGCACCTCTGCGAGTATCACTACTGCCCCTGAACTGGCTGGATGATTTGCGCATTAATAATGGCGTGTGTCGTTAACTCGCCAGTGTTTTACCAGCAAGATTTGGCGGCCTGGCTCCCCAACTCTGCGGTGATGGTCGGGAGGCTGCTGCGTCTGGTGTGTGGGGGTGATGGAAGGGCTCAGAAATGCTGCCATTATTCAACCTGTCTGTTGCGTTTGGCACAGCGCTGATTGGAAGGAAGGTGCCAGAGCCCAGCACATGTTTGACTCATTAGATCTCCCAGGGCTCCTTTCCTGTTGGAATGTCTACACATATCTCAGCCCGGCCTCACCAGTTCAATTAAATGAATTGGAAACCATTTCAAAAGTGAAATTGCAGGTTTTTCCTCAAGCAGTTTAGCAGAGCGGCTCATTGCATTTCATGAGGTGTGATGAGGAGTCCAATAAATGCCGACTAGAAACCACACTGTAACTCGCTTTCTTTAATGTTGGACGAGATTCTCCAGAAGAATTTTTTTACCCTCGCTTTTCAGTTTTGTAAGAAAGAAAGGTCTTGCATTTCTACAGTGCCTTTCCCCACCTCAGGACGTCTCAAAGCACTTTCCAGACAATGCTGCGCTTTTGAAGTGTAGTCACTGTTGTAATGTGGGAAACGCGGCAGCCAAGTTGCGCACAGCAAGATCCCATAAACAGCAATGTAATGAACAGATAATCGATTTTCTCATGATGTTGGTTGAGGGATAAACATTGGCCTAGGACACCAGGGGGACACAAGCTGCTCTTCTTCCAATAGTGCCATGGGATATTTACACCCAGCACAGGGATCGCCTCAGTACTGACTCTCCGACAGTGCAGCACTCCCTCAGTACTGCCCCTCCGACAGTGCAGCACTCCCTCAGTACTGACTCTCCGACAGTGCAGCGCTCCCTCAGTATTGCCCCTCCGACAGTGCAGCACTCCCTCAGTACCGCCCCTCTGACAGTGCAGCACTCCCTCAGTACCGCCCCTCTGATAGTGCAGCTCTCCCTCAGTACTGCCCCTCCGACAGTGCAGCACTCCCTCAGTACTGCCCCTCCGACAGTGCAGCACTCCCTCAGTACTGCCCCTCCGACAGTGCAGCGCTCCCTCCGACAGTGCAGCACTCCCTCAGTACTGCCCCTCCGACAGTGCAGCGCTCCCTCAGTACTGCCCCTCCGACAGTGCAGCGCTCCCTCAGTACTGAACCCAAAGTATCAGCCTGGATTATGGGCTCTTGTCTCTGGAGTGGAACTTGATCCCCTTTACCTTCTCTGCTCTAATGAGAACAATTCCAGCTTCCCCAGTCTCTCCACGTACCTGAATTCACTCATCCTGAAGAATTACACAGAATGTCCAGCACAGAAACAGGCCATTCGGTCCCACTGGTCCGTGCCGGTGTTTCTGCTCCACACCAGCCTCCTCCCACCCCTCTTCATCTCACCCTATCACCATATCCTTCTATTCCTTTTTCCCTCGTGTGTTTATCCAGCTTCCCCTTCAATATATCTATACTATTTGCCTCAACCACTCCCTGTGGGAGTGAGTTCCACATTCTCACCACTCTCTGGGTAAAAAGTTTCTCCTGAATTCCCTATTGGATTTATTAGTGACTGTCTTATATTGATGGCCCCTAGTTCTGGTCTCCCCCACAAGTGTAAACATCTTCTCTACGTCTACCCTATCAAACCCCTTCATAATCTTAAAGACCTCTATCAGGTCACCCCTCAGTCTTCTCTTTTCTAGAGAAAAGAGCCCCAGCCTGTTCAGTCTTTCCTGATAGTTATATCCTCCCAGTTCTGGTATCATCCTTTTGAATCTTTTCTTGCACCTTCTCCAGTGCCTCTATATCCTTTTTATAATACGGAGACCAGAACTGTGCAAAGTGCTCCAAGTGCGGTCTAACCAAGGTATATGGAGAGACTGTGCACAGTGCTCCAAGTGTGGTCTAACCAAGGTATGTGGAGACCAGAACTGTGCACAGTGCTCCAAGTGCGGTCTAACCAAGGTATATGGAGAGACTGTGCACAGTGCTCCAAGTGTGGTCTAACCAAGGTATACGGAGAGACTGTGCACAGTGCTCCAAGTGTGGTCTAACCAAGGTATATGGAGAGACTGTGCACAGTGCTCCAAGTGTGGTCTAACCAAGGTATATGGAGAGACTGTACACAGTGCTCCAAGTGTGGTCTAACCAAGGTATATGGAGACCAGAACTGAGCACAGTGCTCCAAGTGTGGTCTAACCAAGGTATATGGAGAGACTGTGCACAGTGCTCCAAGTGTGGTCTAACCAAGGTATATGGAGAGACTGTGCACAGTGCTCCAAGTGTGGTCTAACCAAGGTATATGGAGAGACTGTACACAGTGCTCCAAGTGTGGTCTAACCAAGGTATATGGAGACCAGAACTGTGCAGAGTGCTCCAAGTGTGGTCTAACCAAGGTTCGATACAAGTTTATCGCAACTTCTCTGTTTTTTATTCTATCCTCTGGAGCTGACCCCCAGGGCTTGGTTTGCTTTTTTATGGCCTTATTGACCTGCGTCGCTACTGTTAGTGACCTGTGTATCTGTACCCCCCGACCCTCTGCTCCTCTATCCCATATAGACTCTTATTTTCCCAGCAGTATGTGGCCTCCTTATCCTTCTGACCAAATTCTTATCTATATTGAAATTCATTTTGCCAATAACACGCCCATTCCGCAAATTTATTAATGTCTTCCTGTATTTTGTCGCCATTGATTGTGTACATTCAGGAACGAGTGACGTATTAAATCCTTGCATTTCAGTGTCACTTGCAGTTTAATTTATTCACTCAATCTTAAAAAGAATTGGGAATTTTCACAGCCCCAATCATTTATCTGTTCCTGTCTCAGCTTTACTGGTGAACTGCTGGACTCAGTTTCACAGTAACAGCTGTCTTGTAAATTCAAATTGACAGTCTCGTTAAACCGGCCAATGTATTGACACAGGCTTTGAAATGTTGCTGTTTACAATCCACAAGCCACTAATCAGCTCTCCATTCCGGAGAGCGATGGGCTGAAAATTGCCACTGGTCTGTGGTTAGACTTTCTATCTGCTCCAGATGAGTGGGAATACTGTTGTGGAGTCCAGAACAACTGTGGGAAATATGTTCATCATTATCCTGTGGGATTGGGATCACTCAGTCGCTACCGTTGGGCTGTTTACTGAGCCATGTGTCTAAAGTACTTCTACATCTCTGCTGTATCCACGGCGACAGCTCCATCCCACTGGCACACTCAGAATCCAGACCCTGTAAAGCAGAGCATCCATATCCTGCACTGCACCGAAAGGCAGATCCGTTAACCCTTAGATGCCCCTAATAAAGTCAAATAGATGTTGCGCATTGTTCGAATCCCATGTCAGCCATGGCTCAGTGAGCAGCACTCTGAGTCAGGAGGTCGTGGATTCAAGTCCCACTCCAGAGACTTGAGCACAAAATCCAGGCCGACACTCCCAGTGTAGTACTGAGGGAATGTTGCGATGTCGGAGGGGCAGCACTGAGGCAGTGCTGCACTGTCGGAGGGGCAGTACTGAGGGAGCGCCGCCCTGTCAGAGGGGCAGTGCTGAGGGAGCGCCGCACTGTCGGAGGGCAGCACTGAGGGAGCGCTGCACTGTCGGAGGGGCAGTGCTGAGGGAGCGCCGCACTGTCGGAGGGGCAGTACTGAGGGAGCGCTGCACTGTCTGAGGGGCAGTACTGAGGGAGCGCTGCACTGTCGGAGGGGCAGTACTGAGGGAGCGCCGCACTGTCGGTGGGGCAGTACTGAGGGAGCGCCGCACTGTCGGAGGTGCCATCTTTCGGATGAGACGTTAAACCAAGGCCCCGTCTGCTCTCTCAGGTGGATGTAAATGATCCCACGGCCACTATTTTGAAGAAGAACAGGGGCGTTCTCCCTGTTGTCCTGGTCAATATTTAATCCTCAACCAATGTCTTTAAAACAGATTATCGGTCATTATCTCATTGCTGTTTGTGGGAGCTTGCTGTGCGCAAATTAGCTGCTGTGTTTCCTACATTACAACAGTGACTACACTTCAAAAAGTACTTCATCGGCTGTAAAGCGCTTTGAGACATCTGGTGGTCGTGAAAGGCGCTGTAGAAATGCAAGTTCTTTCTTTCTATGTTATGTAGTTGAATGGTAAAGTGTATTTGGGAAGTTGATTGTCCTGTGATGTTCTAACACGATGTGTCTCTGTTTTTTCAGGGTGAGATCCAGCAACTGTTAATTGTAGCTGATCCCCGTGCGGCCTATGATTACTGTGAATATTACAGCCCCGACTGTAACAGCCCTCTGCCCAATATCCCCCAGGCCCAGGAACCCCAAGTGAACGAGGTCAGTAACACGTCCAATATCAGCTGTTAGCTGTCCTCCCGGCCTTGTGAGAAAACTGCAACTGAAGCAAGACTGTAGGGTGTTATAGAGTGAGTGTGAGACTGAGTGTGAGTGTGAGAGTGAGTGAGTGAGTGTGTGAGTGAGTGAGTGTGAGTGTGAGTGTGAGTGTGAGTGAGTGTGAGTGAGTGAGTGTGTGAGTGAGTGTGAGTGTGAGTGAGTGTGAGTGTGAGTGAGTGAGAGTGTGAGTGAGTGAGTGTGTGAGTGAGAGTGAGTGTGAGTGAGTGTGTGTGAGTGAGTGAGTGTGAGTGAGTGTGAGTGTGAGACTGAGTGAGTGAGTGTGAGTGAGTCTGAGTGAGTGTGAGTGAGTGAGCGTGAGTGTGAGTGAGTGTGAGTGAGTGTGAGTGTGAGTGTGAGTGTGAGTGTGTGAGTGAGTGTGTGAGTGAGTGTGAGTGTGAGTGAGAGTGAGTGTGAGTGAGTGTGAGTGAGTGTGAGACTGAGTGAGTGAGTCTGAGTGAGTGTGAGTGAGTGTGAGTGAGTGTGAGTGAGCGTGAGTGTGAGACCGTGAGTGAGTGAGTGTGCGTGAGTGAGTGAGTGTGAGTGAGTGTGAGTGACTGAGTGAGTGAGTGTGAGTGTGTGTGAGTGAGCATGAGTGTGAGTGAGTGTGAGTGAGTGAGTGTGTGTGCGTGAGTGTGAGTGTGAGACTGTGAGTGTGAGTGTGAGACTGTGAGTGTGAGTGTGTGTGTGATTGTGTGAGTGAGTGTGAGAGTGTGTGTGAGTGTGAGACTGTGAGTGTGAGTGAGTGTGTGAGTGTGTGAGTGAGTGTGAGACTGAGTGCAAGTGAGTGTGTGAGTGAGTGTGAGACTGTAATTGTGAGTGTGAGTGTGTGATTGTGAGTGTGTGAGTGTGTGAGTGAGTGTGAGTGTGAGAGTGTGTGTGAGTGTGTGTGTGAGTGAGTGCATGAGAATGTAAGTGCGAGTGTGTGTGAGAGTGTGTGTGTGATTGTGAGTGAGTGAGTGTGAGACTGTGAGTGTGAGTGTGTTAGTGAGTGTGAGTGTGTGTGTGTTAGTGTGAGTGTGAGAGTGTGTGTGTGAGTGTGTGTGTGAGAGTGTGTGTGTGAGTGAGTATGTGAGACTGTGAGTGTGAGCGTTTGAGTGTGTGAGGGTGTGTGTGTGAGTGAGTGTGAGACTGTGAGTGAGTGTGAAAGTGTGAGTGAGTGTGAGTGGGTGTGTCAGTTTGTGTGTGAGAGTGTGAGTATGTGTTTGAGAGTGCGTGTGTGAGTGTGAGTGTGAGTATGTGTGAGTGTGTGTCTGTGACTGTGAGTGAGTATGAGTGTGTCAGTGTGAGAGTGAGAGTGAGTGTGAGTGTGAGTGCGTGTGTGTGAGTGAGTGTGAGTGTGCGTGTGTGAGTGAGTGTGTGTGAGTGAGTGTGTGTGTGAGAGAGTGTATATGTGAGAGTGTGTGTGTGTGAGAGAGTGCGTGTGAGAGTGTATATGTGAGAGTGTGTGCGTGAGCGTGTGTGTGAGACTATGTGTGAGAGTGAGTGAGAGTGTGTGATTGTGAGTGTATGAGAGTGTGTGTGTGTGAGTTAGTGAGTGAGTGTGAGAGTGTGTGTGTATATGTGAGTGTGTGGGTGTGTGAGAGTATGTGTGTGTGAGTGAGTGAGTGTGAGTGTGTGAGAGAGTGTGTGTGTGTGAGTATGTATATGTGAGAATGTGTGAGTGTGAGTGTGTGTGAGTGTGTGAATGTAAGTTAGTGTTTGAGTGAGTGAGTGGGAGTGTGTGTGTGTGTGTGAGAGAGTGGCATGGATTGAAAATTGTTTAACAGACAGGAAACAGAGAGTAGGAGTAAATGGGTCTTTTTCGGGGTGGCAGGCGGTGACTAGTGGGGTACCACAGGGCTCAGTGCTTGGGCCCCAGCTATTCACAATATATATCAATGATTTGGATGAGGGAACCAAATGTAATATTTCCATGTTTGCTGACGACACGAAACTAGGTGGGATTGTGAATTGTGAGGAGGATGCAAAGAGGCTTCAAAGTGATTTAGACAAGTTGACTGAGTGGGCAAATACATGGCAGATGCAGTATAATGTGGATAAATGTGAAGTTATCCACTTCAGTAGGAAAAACAGAAAGGCAGAGTATTATTTAAATGGTGATAGATTGGGAAATGTTGATGTACAAAGGGACCTGGGTGTCCTTGCACACCAGTCACTGAAAGCAAACATGCAGGTGGAGCAAGCAGTTAGGAAGGCAAATGGTATGTTGGCCTTCATTGCAAGAGGATTTGAGTACAGGAGCAAGGATGTCTTACTACAGTTATACAGGGCCTTGGTGAGACCACACCTGGAGTACTGTGTGCAGTTTTGGTCTCCTTACCTAAGAAAGGATATACTTGCCACAGAGGGAGTGCAGCGAAGGTTCACCAGACTGATTCCTGGGATGGCAGGACTGTCATATGAGGAGAGATTGGGTCGACTAGGCCTGTATTCACTAGAGTTTAGAAGAATGAGAGGGGATCTCATTGAAATGTATAAAATTCTGACAGGGCTAGACAGACTGGATGCAGGGAGGATATTTCCCTTGGCTGGGCCGGGGGGGGGGGGGGTCTAGAACGAGGGGTTACAGTCTCAGGATACGGGGTAGGACATTTAGGACTGAGATGAGGAGAAATTTCTTCACTCAGAGGGTGGTGAACCTGTGTAATTCTCTACCACAGAAGGCTGTGGAGGCCAAGTCACTGAATATATTTAAGAAGGAGATAGATAGATTTCTAGACACAAAAGGCATCAAGGGGTATGGGGAGAGAGCGGGAATATGGTATTGAGATAGAGGATCAGCCATGATCATATTGAATGGCGGAGCAGGCTCGAAGGGTCGAATGGCCTACTCCTGCTCCTATTTTTCTATGTTTCTATGTGTGTGTGTTTGCGTGAGTGAGTGTGTGTGTGAGAGTGTGAGTGTTTGAGAGTGTGTGAGTGTGTGTGAGTGTGTGCGTGTCTGTGTGCATGTGCGTGCTGTTCGTGTACAATTCGAGTGTGTGTTAGTTTCCTTCCTACATTATATTTACACCAGTCTTATCCTGAGTTAATATCAACAGTATAATGCCTGTATAACACATCACTAGAGACTCAGCTTATAAGGGCCCAAGCTGATAAAGTTTTATATTTCTTTCTTTCTATCTATCTATCTCTCTCTGTCTATCTCTCTATCTGTCTCTGTATCTCTCACTATCTCTATCTCTCTCTGTCTCTCTCTCTTTGTCTCTCTCTCTCTCTCTCTCTATCTCTATTTGTCCTTCCCCTGATTTTTGAGGAATGCCAGTCTCGTTTTATATGTTACGCAACGCTGCTGGTTTTCAGTTTTCACAGATAAGCAGCTGGAATCTAATAAAACCCAAGACTCTGGGAAAAATCCCACAAATTGCATGTAATAAAGCAATGTTTGATGTGTGTCAGTGTAGCGCAGGGAAGCTGATTAAAACCAATCTCTCTGTCGAGGAGAGCTGTCCCTAATTTGAGCGCAATGTTCCAACTGTCTAAGTATTGATCCTGCAGTGTACACGGTATACTGAGTATCATCGTAAACAGCTAGAAGCGAGTACAACTTTAAGATGTGGTTCTCTGTCTTATTTCTCATGCACACTTCACGATCTCGCTTGGCTACAATGCTGTGTCTGCATGGTGAGCTTTGGGTCTTTGCACTAACACTCCATAGCAAGGCACAGGAAGAAGAATGCTGAGCGGATGGGACAATGTACCTGGACCAAACATCTTGTGTTGTTTCTTTGACCTGCTTTGCGTTTGCTTCAGTTTTTAATGTATCAGCACCTGCACAATTGGGAGATACCCGGCCTCTCTCTGACACTTTGAACAGCAGATTCAGAACAAAGTCTGAATTTTTGAAACAAAGATGTCCCAGTCATAGCAAGCAGTCAAAACAGGAAAATAGTTTTCAGGATGTGGGCGTGGCTTGCACGGCCGGCATTTATTGCCCATCCCGAGTTGCCCTGAGAAGGTGGGGGTGGGCCTTCTTCTTGAACCGCTGGGAGCGGGTTTGATACAAACTGAGTGTCTCGCTCGGCCACTTCAGAGGGCAGTTAGAGTCAACCAGGTTGGTGTGGGACTGGAGTCACATATAGGCCCAGACCAGGTAAGGACGGCAGGTTTCCTTCCCTAAAGGATATCAGTGAACCAGTTGGGTTTTTAGACAATCCGACAGCTTCATGGTCACTTTTACTGGTCCCAGATTTCAAATTCTCAAACTACCCTGGTGAGTTTTGAACTCACGTTGTCAGGATTATTCTCAGTATGATTCCAATGGGCAGTGTTTGAGGCCCAACCATCTTCAGCTGCTTCATCAATGACCTTCCCTCCAACATAAGGTCAGAAATGGGGATGTTTGCTGATGACTGCACAGTGTTCAGCACCATTCACAACTCCTCAGATAATGAAGCAGTCCATGCCCGCATGCAACAAGACCTGGACGACGTTCAGGCTTGGGCTGATAAGTGGCAGGTAACATTTGCGCCACAGAAGTGCCAGGCAATGATTATTTCCAACAAGCGAGAGTCTAACCACCTCCCCTTGTCATTCAACGGCATTACCATCGCCGAATCCCCCACCATCAACATCCTGGGGGTCACCATTGACCAAAAACTTAACTGGACCAGCCACATAAATACTGTGGCAACAAGAGCAGGTCAGAGGCTGGGTATTCTGCGGCGTATGTCTCACCTCCTGACTCCCCAAAGCCTTTCTACCATCTACAAGGCACAAGTAATGAGTGTGATGGAATACTCTCCACTTGCCTGGATGAGTGCAGCTCCAACAACACTCAAGAAGCTCGACACCATCCAGGACAAAGCAACCCGCTTGATTGGCACCCCATCCACCACCTTAAACATTCACTCCCTCCACCACCGGCGCACTGTGGCTGCAGTGTGTACCATCTACAAGATGCACTGCAGCAACTCGCCAAGGCTTCTTCGGCAGCACCTCCCAAACCCGCGACCTCTTCCACCTAGAAGAACAAGGGCAGCAGGCGCATGGGGACACCACCACCTCCAAGTTCCCCTCCAAGTCACACAACATCCTGACTTAGGAGTATATCGCCGATCCTTCATCGTCACTGGGTTACAATCCTGGAACTCACTCCCTAACAGCACTGTGGGAGTACCTTCACCACACGGACTGCAGCGGTTCAAGAAGGCGGCTCACCACTACCTTCTTGAGGGCAATTAGGGATGGACAATAAATGCTGGCCTTGCCAGTGACGCCCACATCCCATAAACGAATAAAAAAAAAATTCAAAAATGTATCCCTATCTCTTTGGAATGAAGACTCCAGCCTAGAAACAGCTGTTTACAATATGAAAACGCAATCCCTACCGGCATCCGTATGACATTTCTCTACGTCCTAACTCCATCTTTGTTAAGAGCAGAAACAGGAATGTTGTGCAAACACTTTGAGATTTCGCATGTCAATGTGACAGTCATCTCCAGACTTTAACATCACCTTACATTAGAATCATAGAATCATAGAATGATACAGCACAGAAGGAGGCCATTCGGCCCATCGTGCCTGTGCCAGCTCTTTGAAAGAGCTCTCCAATTAGTCCCACTCCCCCCCTGCTCTTTCCCCAGAGCCCGGCAAATTTTCACTTTTCAAGTATTTATCTAATTCCCTTTTGAAAGTTATTATTGAATCTGATTCCAACACCCTTTCAGGCAGCACATTCCAGATCACAACAACTCGCTGCGTAAAAACATTCTCCTCATCTCCCCTCTGGTTCTTTTACCAATTCCCTTCAATCTGTGTCCTCTGGTTACCGACCCTCCTGCCACTGGAAACAGTTTCTCCTTATTTACTCAATCTAAACCCTCATGATTTTGAACACTTCTATGAAATCTCCCCTTAACCTTCTCTGCTCCAAGGAGAACAATCCCAGCTTCTCCAGTCTCTCCACATAACTGAAATCCCTCATCCCTGGTACCATTCTAGTAAATCTCCTCTGCACCCTCTCCAAGGCCTTGACATCCTTCCTAAAGTGCGGTGCCCAGAATTGGCCACAATACTCCAGCTGGGCCTCACCAGTGATTTATAAAGGTTTAGCATAACTTCGTGGCTTTTGTACTCGATGCCTCTGTTTATAAAGCCAAGGATCCCATGTGCTTTTTTAATGGCCTTCTCAACTTGTCCTGCCCCCTTCAAAGATTTATATTATCAAGGTGACAAGGACCGGGACTGACCAGAGTTTATATGAAAGTACGAAACACAGCAGACAGGAACAGCCCCTCTGCTCTATTCGGCCTCTCCCACACCGTCCTGTCCCCTTGTCCATCGGGATAAAGACACTGCCCACCCCCTCCCCACCCTGAAACCATGGGATGTCCAGGAGATCACCCTGCTTCAGATTAATCTTGTATAGAACATGCCATTTGTACAAGGGTTCATTTCTAGTGGGTTAGAATTGAAAAGCAGAGAAGTTAGGCCACACTTGGACTTGGGGTACTTGCAGTTCTGGTCTCCATATTATAAAAAGGATATAGAGGCACTGGAGAAGGTGCAAAAAAGATTCACACGGATGATACCAGAACTGCGAGGTTATAACTGTCAGGAAAGGTTGAACAGGCTGGGGCTCTTTTCTCTCGAAAAGAGAAGACTGAGGGGTGACCTGATAGAGGTCTTTAAGATTATGAAGGGGTTTGATAGGGTAGACGTAGAGAAGATGTTTCCATTTGTGGGGAGTCGAAAACTAGGGGCGATAAATATAAGATAGTCACTAATAAATCCAATCGGCAATTCAGGAGAAATTTCTTTACCCAGAGAGTGGTGAGAATGTGGAACTCGCTACCACAGGGAGTGGTTGAGGCGAATAGCGTAGATACATTTAAGGGGAAGCTGGATAAACACATGAGGGAAAAAGGAATAGAAGGATATGTTGATGGGGTGAGATGAAGAGGGGTGGGAGGAGGCTCGAGTGGAGCAGAAACACCGGCATGGACAAGTTGGGCCGAATGGCCTGTTTCTGTGCTGTACACTCTGTGTAATTCTATGTCAGGTGATCTCGGCCCCAGCAGCAACAGGTACAGTTCACAATCAAAGGGATTTAACGACTCACATTACACACCGAGATCACTTTGCTTAAACCCACCCTGTTCCGATTACACGCTGCACAGTTACACTGAGTCCATTATGTTCACTCCCAGTGGAGTGATTTGGGATCCACTCAAAGTAGTTTTAAGACCTCTTTCATTACAGAAACATTAGGAGCAGGAGGAGGCCATTCAGCCCCTTGAGTCTGTTCCACCATTCAATGAGATGGAGGCTGATCGGTAGCTGAACTCCATTTACCCGCCTTTGCTCCATATCCCTCGATACCCTTACCCAACAAAAGTCTATCCATCTCGGTCTGGAAAGCTCCAATTGATCCCCAGCACCCACAGCCTTTTCATCCCAAGGATTGTTGTATAAAAGCCATTAGATTCTGATCAAAATCTGGAACAGTTTGTGAAGCAGGAGCTGGTTAAAGGAGCAGGGGATTGGAGGTGCCCGAGGGACAGTCACAGGGATGGTGGTGTTGGACTGGCGATGAACTTTTCATTGGTGTATTTACTGTTGGGGAGGGCTTTCCGCTCACTGTCCCACACACCAAGCTGAGCTGCCTGTGTTCAGGGTCTCTGCTCTGCACAGAACCCATTGGTCCATCTCAGTAAGGGTGCTCACTCGCTCAGTCTGCTCCCCATCACTGCAGGAATCGCTGCACTCACGCTGTCAAATAAATCCCACCATTGCTGCTTATGTCTGGTGCTCCCTGGAGTAGCGGGCTGTATTTCATTCACAGCTTATTTTCTTTGCCTGTCCTTATTCTCCAGGCTTGTTCTTGGCATCGTTGAATCTGCTCCTGTGACCTGTGCTCCTTTTTCAAGTATGTTTCCAAGCAGCAGTTTGTGGCGAGTGGGACTGGGCCAACACATGAGCTGTCGGACTGACACTAACTCACTTTGATGGAGGCTGCGGCAGTGAGCTGAGCCAGTTAGCCGCCTCAAAGAGGCTTTTAATCGCATTTCAGCAGCAGGGTTAGAAGGGGCTAATATCGTGGCAGCCCAGACTTGGCAAGTGCACGTTACTGGGGTGCGTCTAATATCACTAACACCGGTTGGTACTTCTCCCTCCTCAACCTAAACCGTTTATGAGAAAACCCTTCAACCATTTTCACGTGAAGGCTCTCTTTGTCACCAATGTTTTAACTTTCTCAACGTGTTACGTAGAACAGGATTCCTCCGAGTCACTTCCTCACCCACAGTGTGTTGTTAAAGTTTCATTTGTTCAAATATCTTTGTCTATTGTTTATTCACTGTGAACACAATCAGAGAATCAGACAGAGCAGGAGGAGGCCATTCGGCCCATCGTGCCTGTGCTGGCTCTGTGAACGAGCTCCCCAATTAGTCCCACTCCCTGCTCTTTCCCCACAGCCCTGCAAAATTTTCCTTTTCAAGTATTTACCCAATTCCCTTTTGAAAGTTACTGAATCTGCTCCCACCGCCCTTTCAGGCAGCGCATTCCAGATCACAACAACACTCTAAAATAAAATCTCATCTCCCCAGAGAATTGAGCAGAAGCTGGCTTGGAGTCCGGCAGCAATGGGACGACACATATGGGCTGGTTCGCCAGCCAAAACAGTCAACATAACAGAATTAATGAGATTGAAGACGATTGTTTCTTTCAGCCCCTCCATCAATCTTTCAACCAAATGAGAGTGCAGTGGCTGAAGGCAGATGAGAGAGAGAGTGGAGTCACGCCAGTGTTGGATCATTGCATGTGCTCCATCAGAGTCAAGACGCTAAGCTCGCTGATGTCATGGTTCAGTGTTTACAGCCCGCCCAGTGTTGCAGTCTGCAGGTTGTAGCCTCTGCTGCGTCTCCGTGTCTCTTTACTGAGCTCTTTAAATGGACGACACTGTTATAGATCAATATAAAATGCTCAAAGTCTTACCACTCCGTGTGACTGCTGTCGGGCAGTCCCTGTGCCACGTTCTGATTGCACCCTCCTCCCGGCGATGGGTGTAAATACAGCGTGACCTGGGCACAGGAATTTAGAATAGAAATACAAACATAAGGTCAGCATTATAGGACTTTAAAAAAGTGGTCTGAATGAACAACTGTGGACCCTGGTCCAATTATTCCCCAGCCCTCGAACCCCTGAAGACCACAGTTTGCTCTTCAATTTCTGGGCGCAATCCCACGGGAGATAGGCGAGTGCTGACCTTTCGATATTTACCTACCGACCTCTCGGGACACTCGCACGGGGATTCAACATGCAATATTTTTTGTTCCTATCATTAAAAAAAATCATAGAATCATACAACACAGAAGGAGGCCATTCGGCCCATCGTGCCTGTGCCGGCTCTTTGAAAGAGCTCTCCAATTAGTCCCACTCCCTGCTCTTTCCCCACAGCCCTGCAAATCTTTCCCTTCAAGTATTTCTCCAAGTCCCTTTTGAAAGTTACTATTGAATCTGCTTCCACCGCCCTTTCAGGCAGCGCATTCCAGATCACAACAACTATATCGAACACAAACTTCACCTTATTACGGACATTTACCTTTAGAACTCTTCTTTTAGAACAGTTGGTGACTGAATGAAAACATGCTGGGACTCGAACTTGTGTGCGATGGTGTAAAATGTGCTAATGGGCAGTTTCACACCTCTCCCGAGTTTTATTTCCATTGACGTTAATCGAGAGAGATGTATAACTGTCTGCCGATTGGCCATCGCCCGTTGTACATCATCGCACAGGGGCAAGATCAATCTCGCTTCTCCTCGATTACCTGAACATATTTTCATTTCCTTCAGTGTGTGAAAGGGTTGACTCTGCTTATCCAAGCCTACCTTGGGTTGCTACTAACATAACTGTGATTGCATTTCCTCTCACGATACAGTACTCTCCGGAAGAAACACTGGAATATGACTATGATTATAGTGATGGAGACTTTGTAGAGTTTGACTATCAGCCATCTGAGGAAAAATCAACATTGGAAGGGACAGAATTCCCAACTGAGGTAACACAGAGACCAGATCCCAATCTCCAGCATGGTCTGTTGTCCTTGTCCACCCATTCTTCAACTGTCACTCATCCTATCCATCATTCTGTTGTCATCTCTTCATCAGACTTGTCATTCTCTATTTCTCCATAGCATTTCTCTCCCTCTCTCCCTCCCTCCATCCCTTTCCCTCCATCCCTCTTTCCCTCAATCCCTCCCTCTCTCCCTCTCTCCCTCTCTCCCTCTCTTTCCCTCCCTCCCTCACTCTCTCCACCAACCATATTTTTTTTATAGTTTAGAAGGCCGGACGGATTTGGAAAACAGACCGAGTGTCCTCACTGCCTGATGTTCCTGGTTCTTTTCCTCTGTTTTCCTGTCATCATTATTTATGCTTTTTCCATTCCATCTCTCAACACATTTTTCAGAAAAAGAAACCCATTTCATTCATCAAAAAGAAGAAGGATGCTGGGCAAACTAAAACTAAGAACATAGCGACAAAGATTACTTCCAAAAAAACACTTACAGCTCAGAAGAGGAAGCAAGACTTGTCCATCCACCAAACAACTCCAAAACTCAAGATTGGGCCAAAGGTAGCAAAAATGATCAAGATCTTCCCAAAAGTCAAGACTGGAAGATCTCTGATGATAGACCTAAATGACCCTTAACCCCCATCACTTCTAATCATCTCTGGCAAAATATGCCGATTTCAGTGGTGATTGGAGATGTGCCGTTAACTAAATGATGCTTTTTTTGTCTCTCGTTGTCTCTATTTGAATTTAGGCGGTGAATAACGTGCTACCAGAGACGGTGGATGAATATTACTACGAAACCTATGAGGGGACAACCAGCTCAGCAGTCAGAGAGAAAGCTAATGAGGTAAAAAAAAAAGAGAAACAGAACGGAAAGGAAAATAGTTTTCCTGGTATCTTGTCTGGCTTTGCGTCCTGTCAGACGCCCAGGAATCTATACCATGCGGATCGTTCCCACTTTAGGCTCAGTTTATTGGTGTGTTCTGAGAGAGTAACAAAGCGTCGAGACAGAGTCTCAGGTTTAAGAGCGAGCTTTGGTTGCGCTGGGCGAGTATTGCAGGAGGTAAGTGGGCCGTTTGTGTAAAGTGATGGGATGGAGTGTCGAGCCTGTCCTGATCTCCGAGTCGGCGGGACAGCCAGAACTGGAAACTCACTCAGAGGGAGGCCGATCAATCATCAGTCGCAGCTGGAGCCTGACTTTTCCTGAGCGCTGAAGCTTTCTCCGGCTTTTTATTTTCAGTTGCCAATAGCATGTTGAATTTACAAACTGCCATTCGTGTTGGATTTTGCGAGCAACACGTTGCTCAATTTCTGTGATGAAATCCGCTTACTGTGCTGAAATTTCACTCCAGAATTTGCTGATTCTATTTAACATAACGGTAAATGTGAATCGGAGAAAGAGACAATGTCCAGTTAGTGTGGAATTGTTTAATATTTGCTTGACTTTGTTTGATTCAGTGCATTTCTGGTTGAGTTCCGCTGCTCTCTATACTGTTTGAGACCAGGTTTGATACTCGCTGTGTGGGCCTGCTCTCCCCAACATTCTTTCTCCGCCAGTCACTCCAGCTCTGAATATCCAGACCTAATACAGATCGGGACAACACAACAGGAGGAGGCCATTCAGCCCTTCGAGCCTGTTCCGCCATTCAATGAGATCATGGCTGATCTGTATCTTAACCGCACATCCCTAGATCCCCTTACCCAACAAAAATCCATCCATCTCAGTCTTGAAAGCTCCAATTGATCCCCAGCACCCACAGCCTTTTTGGGGGAGAGAGTTCCAGATTTCCACTACCCTTTGTGTGAAGAAGTGCTTCCTGACATCACCCCTGAAGGGCCTGGCTCTAATTTTAAGGTTCTGCCCCCTTGTTCTGGACTCCCCCCACCAGCAGCATGCAAAGGGAAGCCACTTCACTTCCACACTGCAACTGGAGTGTGAACGCACCCTTAAACTCGAGCACTACCCCAACAGGTGCCTCATGCTGAGGTGCCCCTGAGCTCAGCCAAGTCAGGTTTGACCCACTGGAAGCTTCGCATCAAGCTGTGGGATTTGAGGTTTCTCTGGACTTGACTTGGGCACTGTTGGTAGAATTACACAGTATTTACAGCACAGAAACAGGCCATTTGGCCCAAATGCTCCGTGCCGGTGTTTATGGTCCACACCAACCTCCTCCCACCCGCTTCATCTCACCCAATCAGCATACCCTTCACCTGATCCAACTTAAAGCTGGGTTACTCCAAGATTTGCCTTGAGCGCCTTATTACATCGCCCAGAAATATTTAATAGTGTTTCGAAGACGCATTTCCCGGTGTTAGACGAGATGGCAGAAAGTGCTCGGGAGACTTTACCAATCTGTGTTTCCTGGTTTTTAACACATTGGGCCTTTGAATATCATTACCTTTTCTTTCAAAGAAACCAAAGTCATTGAAAACTGAAATCAAACAAAGCAAAATAAAGTTAAAAATTCTGAACCAGACATTGCCTCTCTGCTGAGAGTCATTTGCAAAGATTGCCAGGAGATGAATAAATCAGGAAACGCATTCTCCGCATTTCCTCATTCATTTCAAATGTAACTTTCGATTGCTGGTGTGCATGATAATGAATAATTGTTCCTTCTAGTTTATACAATTCCTACTTTGGGATCAGTGTCGCTATTTTATATATACTTCCTTTTCAAAATGACCATCCCACAAACTAATTCAATTAATCATGGCAATTTGTAGTCAGACTATTCCATAAGACATAATTATTATCCCGTTTGGCTCAAGCACCACCAGAGTGTGGCATCTTCCATCTCTCTGGCTACTTTGCAATGCGACATATTGTAGAATCAAGCTGAAGCTTTGCTAACACAATGCTCGTATCATTCTCGTTTCCCAAACACTGTCAACCTCACTTGGACAAAATAAGCCAACTATTGAAGAAGACTATAAAGAGGAATATCTGACTGGAGAGGATCATTATCTTGAAAAGCAAGAGACTGAGGAAAAGGAACAGGATCTCAACGAGTATGACCTCAAAGAGTATGATTTCAAAGAGTATGGTGTCAATGAATATGACCTCAAGGAGCATGACCTCAATGGGTATGATGTCAAAGAGCATGACCTCAATGGGCACAATACCAAAGCTTCTTCCACCAAAGGATCTGGCTCCAATGATCATGACTTCAAAGCGTATGATGTTGAAGAATATGATCCCAATGAATATGACCCCAAGCGTTATGGAGATGAATATTATTATGAAATCACAGAGTATGAGGATAAAGACCCAACGACCACATCTACTGGGGAGGAGATTGGCCCAGGGGTTCCCGCTGAGACAAGTGTAAGTTTGCAGAGATTCCCTTCGCATGCTTTCAATTCTACTTTTTTGCATTATTTTTAATAACTAACTTGACTTTCAAGAAAGTAAAATGGAGGTGACCCATTATTTTCTGATCTTCTCCAGCTCCTAGTAACAATCACAGTTACTCCCCCAGACCTGAGCTTCTCCCGAGATCCCAGGAGATGGGTGACTTTAATTGGTCAGATTTCAATGCAGTGTTTTCCATTAATAAGTGAAAGTATCGGAGAGTGAGATGATAGTTGGAGCTTCCATCTTAAAGCTGTGTAATATTGTTTTTATTCATTCATGGCATGTAACCATTGCTGGCAAGGCCAGCATTTATTGCCCATCCCTAGTTGCTCTTGAGAAGGTGGTGGTGAGCCACCTTCTTGAACCACTGCAGTCCGTGTGGTGAAGGTGCTCCCACAGTGCTGTTAGGGATGGAGTTCCAGGATATTGACCCAACGACAATGAAGGGACAGCCGATATATTTCCAAGTCGGGATGGTGTGTGACTCGGAGGAGAACTTGGGGGTGGTGGTGTTCTCATGCGCCTGCTGCCCTTGTCCTTCTACGTGGTGAAGATCGCGGGTTTTGGAGGTGTTGTTGAAGAAGCCTTGGCGAGTTGCTGCAGTGCATCTTGTAGCTGGTACACACTGCAGCCACGGTGCGCCGGTGGTGGAGGGAGTGAATGTTTAAGGTGGTGGATGGGGTACCAATCAAGTGGGTTGCTTTGTCCTGGATGGTGTCGAGCTTCTTGAGTGTTGTTGGAGCTGTACTCATCCAGGCAAGTGGAGAGTATTCCATCACACCCCTGACTTGTGCCTTGTAGATGGTGGAAAGGATTTGGGGAGTCAGGAGGTGAGTCACTCACCGCAGAATACCTAGCTTCTGACTTGTTCTTGTAGCCACAGTATTTATGTGCCTGGTCCAGTTAAGTTTCTGATCAATGGTGACCCCCCAGGATGTTGATGGTGGGGGATTCGATGATGGTAATGCCACTGAAAGTCAAGGGGCAGTGGTTAGACTCTCTCTTGTTGGAGATAGTCATTGCCTGGCACTTGTGTGGTGCTAATGTTACATAAGAACATAAGAAATAGGAGCAGGAGTAGGCCATTTGGCATTTCGAGCCTGCTCCGCCAATCAATAAGATCATGGCTGATCTTCTACCTCATCTCTACTTTCCTGCACTATCCCCATATCCCTTGATTCCTTAATATTCAAAAATCTATCGATCTCTGTCTTGAATATACTCAACGACTGAGCCTCCACAGCCCTCTGGGGTAGAGAATTCCAAAGATTCACCACCCTCTGAGTGAAGAAATCTCTCCTCGTCTCAGTCCTAAATGTCCGACCCCTTATTCTGAGACTGTGACCCCTGGTTCCAGACTCCCCAGCCAGGGGAAACATCCTCCCTGCATCTACCCTGTCAAGCCCTGTAAGAATGTTGTATGTTTCAATGAGATCACCTCTCATTCTTCTAAACTCTAGAGAATATAGGCCTAGTCTACTCAATCTGTCCTCATAGGACAATCCTCCCATCCCAGGAACCAGTCTGGTGAACCTTCGTTTCACTCCCTCTATGGCAAGTATATCCTTCCTTAGGTAACGAGACCAAAACTGTACACAATACGCCAGGTGTGGTCTCACTAGGGCCCTATATAATTGCAGTAAGACGTCTTTACTCTTATACTCAAATCCTCTTGTAATAAATGCCAACATACCATTTGCTTTCCTAATTGCTTGCTGTACCTGCATGTTAACTTTCAGTGATTCATGTACAAGGACACCCAGGTCCCCCTGAACACTAACATTTCCTAATCTCTCACCATTTAAAAAATACTCTGCTTTTCTATTTTTCCGACCAAAGTGGATAACTTCACATTTCTCCACATTATATTTCATTTACCATGTTCTTGCCCACTCACTTAGCCTGTCTATATCCTCTTGAAGCCTCCTTGCATCCTCCTCACAACTTACATTCCCACCCAACTTTGTATCATCAGCAAACTTGGATATATTACATTTGGTCCCTTCATCCAAATCATTGATGTAGATTGTGAATAGCTGAGGCCCAAGCACTGATCCTTGCGGTACCCCACTAGTTACAGCCTGCCAACCCGAAAACGACCCGTTTATTCCTACTCTCTGTTTTCTGTCCATTAACCAATCCTCAATCTATGCTAGTATATTACACCAATCCCATGAGCCCTAATTTTGTTTACTAACCTCTTGTGTGGCACCTTATCGAATGCCTTCTAAAAATCGAAATACTACACATCCACTGGTTCCCCCTTACCTATTCTGCTAGTTACAACCTCAAAAAATTCTAACAGATTCGTCAAACACAATTTCCCTTTCATAAATCCGTGTTGATTCTGGTCAATCCTGTTATTATTTTCTAAGTGCCCTGTTACCACGTCTTTAATAATAGATTCTAGCATTTTCCCTACTACTGGTGTCAGGCTAACTGGTCTACAATTCCCTGTTTTCTCTCTCCCTCCTTTCTTAAATAGTGGGGTTACATTTGCTACCTTCCAATCCGTGGGAACCGTTCTAGATTCTATGGAATTTTGGAAAATGACAACCAATGCATCCACTATCTTTATAGCCACCTCTTTCAAAACCCCAGGATGTAGGCCATCAGGTCCAGGGGATGTATTGCCTTTCAGTCCCATTAATTTCTCAAGTACTATTTTTTTACTAATACTAATTTCTTTCAGTTCCTCATTCTCACCCTTGGTTCTCCACTATTTCTGGGAAGTTTTTGCATCTTCTTCCGGGAAGACAGACACAAAGTATTTGTTTAATATCTCTGCCATTTCCTTATTCCTCATTATAATTTCTCCTGTCTCAGCCTGTAATGGACCCACATTTACTTTTGCTAATCTTTTCCTTTTTACATACCTGTAGAAGCTTTTACAGTCTGTTTTTATGTCTCTCGCTAGTTAACTCTCATATTCTATTTTACAAACATAGAAACATAGCAAAATAGGAGCAGGAGTAGCCATTCGGCCCTTCGAGCCTGCTCCGCCATTCAATATGATCATGGCTGATCCTCTATCTCAATACCATATTCCCGCTCTCTCCCCACACCCCTTGATGCCTTCTGTGTCTAGAAATCTATCTAGCTCCTTCTTAAATATATTCAGTGACTTGGCCTCCACAGCCTTCTGTGGTAGAGAATTCCACAGGTTCACCACCCTCTGAGTGAAGAAATTTGTCCTCATTTCAGTCCTAAATGTCCTACCCCGTATCCTGAGACTGTGACCCCTCGTTCTAGACCCCCCAGCCAGGGGAAACATCCTCCCTGCATCCAGTCTGTCTAGCCCTGTCAGAATTTTATACGTATCAATGAGATCCCCTCTCATTCTTCTAAACTCTAGTGAATACAGTCATAGTCGACCCAATCTCTCCTCATACGACAGTCCTGCCATCCCAGGAATCAGTCTGGTGAACCTTCACTGCACTCCCTCTATGACAAGTATATCCTTTCTTAGGTAAGGAGACCAAAACTGCACACAGTACTCCAGGTGTGGTCTCACCAAGGCCCTGTATAACTGTAGTAAGACATCCTTGCTCCTGTACTCAAATCCTCTTGCAATGAAGGCCAACATACCATTTGCCTTCCTAACTATTTGCTGCACCTGCATGTTTGCTTTCAGTGACTGGTGTACAAGGACACCCAGGTCCCTTTGTACATCAACATTTCCCAATCTATCACCATTTAAATAATACTCTGCCTTTCTGTTTTTCCTACTGAAGTGGATAACTTCACATTTCTCCACGTTATACTGCATTTGCCATGTATTTGCCCACTCACTCAACCTGTCTAAATCGCCTTGAAGCCTCTTTGCATCCTCCTCACAACTCACAATCCCACCTAGTTTCGTGTCGTCAGCAAACTTGGAAATATCACATTTATTTCCCTCATCCAAATCATTGATATATATTGTGAATAGCTGGGGCCCAAGCACTGATCCCTACGGTATCCCACTAGTCACCGCCTGCCACCCTGAAAATGACCCATTTATTCCTACTCTCTGTTTCCTGTCTGTTAACCAATTTTCAATCCATGCCAGTATATTACCTCCAATCCCATGTGCTTTAATTTTGCACACTAACCTCTTATGTGGAACTTTATCAAAGACCTTCTGAAAATCCAAATACATCACATCCACTGGTTCTCCCTTATCTATGCTTTCAGTTACATCCTCAAAAAACTCCAGTAGGTTTGTCGAACACGATTTCCCTTTCATAAATCCATGTTGACTTTGTCTAATCACATTGATATTTTCTAAGTGTCCTGTTATCACATCCTTTATAATAGACTCTAGCATTTTCCCTACTACTGAGGTTAGGCTAACCAGTCTGTAGTTCTCTGTTTTCTCTCTCCCTCCTTTTTTAAATAGGGGGGTTACATTTGCCACCCTCCAATCTGCAGGAACTGTTCCATAATCTATAGAATTTTGGAAGATCACAACCAATGCATCCACTATTTCCATGGCTACCTCTTTTAGTACTCTGGGATGCAGATTATCAGGCCCTGGGGATTTATCAGCTTTCAGTCCCATTAATGATGAGGAGAAATTTCCTCAAACAGAGTCCTGTCCTGTCACAGATTCCCTTAGTAGAGAAAATGGCCCAGAATTTGCTTTGAAGGTAACAGTGAGTTTAATGGAGCTCGCTGTTATTAAAGTATAAATAACCCGGCAACTTGTGGTGAGGGAGAGTTACGCCGTGTGTTGCGAATCGTCACAAGTTGCCGGATGATTTACGCCGCTCCGCGGTTAGCATCGCGGAAACGGGACCTGGTCCTCAACCTCCGTGTGAGTTTTGAGAAATTGCTGGATTTGTGAATTAATTAAACTCGACAGAAAGTTAGGCTGGAACTTAACAGCATAAGGACACTTTCAATGAGGAGATTTATGTTCCTGCAATGCCACTCAACCTCTCCGGCCCAGAACTGGAACAATCGAAACTGTTCAATTTCATTCAGCTGTTGTTGGAGATTTTTAAATTTAAATTTTTTTAATTTCTATCATACTTTCCCTTTCTGTCTCTTTTCTCTCTCTCTATAAATCCAATCTTTCTTTCCCTCTCTTTATTTTTCTTTCTGTACCTGGTTTGACTCCAATTCACTCGATATCCTTCTCCGTCGTTCCTGTTTCTTTCTCAATTCTTAACTCTCACTGGTTAAGAGACAGACTGTTGGTCCCGCTCTTCACCGAGGCCCCAGATACCCTGTTGCCCTCATCGCGCCGTTATCAGCTCGCGCTCCCAGCAAGTTACAACACGCAGAATGTTGGAGCTGAAGGGTGAGGGAAAAGTCTAATTAACGAGCAGGTCACGAGATGTCACGCTCCAGCACGATCTGGGCCAATAAATCTTCACAGAGAGGCTGTGAGGTTGTGCTGACGTCTGTTGCACGTGTGGCCCTTTTCAAATCTTGTTACAATGGCCTTGGTTTGGTCACATCCTGAACAAAGAGTTCAACAAAAGAGGTTGCAAACTCCCCCATCAGATCACTAAACCCACCGCCGCATAACAGCTGAAGAAACATCCAGCAACTTCCACAGCTGTTAGTCCACCCCCTGGTGAGGCATTCTGGAACATTCTGTCCCTCCGTCAGGATCTGATCCTGCAATCTCTTTTCCACAGAATGGAAGCTGCACGTTCAAAATGCCTCTGTTCTGTTTGCTTAACTCAAACTCATCTGTGCTGACGTCGGGTGCCTTGACTTATTGTCTAACCACGTAGAATCTAATCTCTGTGTTCCTTCCCTCGAGGGGGGGTAAAAGGGCAGTTTTCATGTGGTCTGTGTCCAGGAAACACTTATTCCCAAGGCACCAACCACAGGATGAAGGGGAGTAACCCTCAATGCCCTCAGGTGGTGAGCTATAGATGGGGCTCTTGCCAACTCTCACCCACATCCCAGAACAAATAAGATGAAATAGACTGGGTGGAAGGTTAAAGGTTGTGGGGAATGTGCAGGATTATAATATGCAGTGTAACTTTTCCATAATATACAGTTTAGCCCTCTCCGTAATATATAGTGCTGCGTAACCCTCTCTATAATTTACTTTGTAAAATGGGCTCTCAGGATGTGGGTGCCACTGGCAAGGCGGCATTTATTGCCCATCCCTAGTTCTCTTGAGAAGGTGGTGATGGGGTCCTTCTTGAAACACTGCAAAGAAATGAAACAGGAGGTCCTGCTGAAAGAGTATCAGGAGTTAGGCTCTAAATTAAAAAGCAGGACCTCGAGGGTAATAATCTCTGGATTTTTGCCTGAGCCACGTGCAAATTGGCATAGAAGCAGACAGATCAGGAGAATTAACATGTGGCTAAAGGGCTGGTGTGGGAAAGAGGGGTTCCTTTTCATGGGACACTGGCACCACTTCTGGGTCAGGAAGGAGCTGTACTGATGGGACAGGCGCCACCTGAACCGGGATGGGACCCGTGTCCTCGCGGAAAGGGTAAATAAGGAAGTGGCAAAGTCTTTAAACTAGTAAGATGGGGGGAGGGATCTACAAGAAACATAACCAGCCTAAATATAAACACAACAGGAAAAGAGAGCATAGGAAAGAATAAAGTAAGGGAGGCCATTCATGGCAAGGGAATAAATCGAGTTATAGAACAAAAGTCTAAAAAGATGGTTAAACATAAAGTGAGAGGAAATCCTATTAAAAATGAGTTAAACTGTACAGCAATGCACACAGTGTCCATAATAAAACAGGAGAGCTGGAGGCAATCATACATTGCGAGGAACCAGACATAGTAGGGATTACTGAGACATGTCTACAGAAAAATCAGGACTGGGAATTAAAGATTGCAGGGTATAACATATTTAGAAAAGATAGGGAGGGAAAAGGGGAGGTGGAGTAGCTGTACTTATTAGGGATAACATAATGGCAGTAGAAAAAAGTGATGCAGATATCAGCAAGACAAATATAGAATTCATATGGATAGAGATAAAAGATAATAAAGGATCAATCACACCGATAGGCATAGTCTACAGACCATCTAATAGTGGAAGGGAGGTGGAGGAAGAAATATGCAGACAAATTAGGGAAATTAATAAAAAATATAGAATAATAATCATGGGGGATTTCAACTATCCCGATATTAATTGGGCAGAAAAAGTAGGTAAAGGGGATAAGGGAATGGAGTTCCTACAATGTGTACAGGACTCCTTTCTAATCCAATATGCAAAAAGCCCAACAAGGGAGGATTTGCTATTGGATCTAGTAATGGGGAATGAACCAGAGCAGATAAGAGAAGTAAAGGTAGGGGAACATCTAGGCAATAGTGACCATAATATAATACACTTTAAGATAATAATTGAGAAGGACACAAGTATGACAAATACCAGGTTAATAGGTTGGAGAAAAGCTGATTTTCAGGGGCTGAGAATAGAACTTGGGGAAAAAAATAGGCAACAATATTGGCAAACAACGATGTAGAACAGCAATGGGAAACATTTAAACCGGTGTTCAACAGAGTGCAGGAAAAATATATTCCGCTAAAAGGAAAGAAAAAACTAAACAATAATGAGACTCCATGGATGAATAAAGCCATAAGGAAACAATTGAGTGTAAGGAAAGAGGCATACATTAAGTACATAGACAGCAGGGGAGTGCATGATAAGAGAGAATATGAAAAGATTAGGAGAAGTCAAAAAAACAATTACATAGAAACATAGACATAGAAGATAGGAGCAGGAGTAGGCCATTCGGCCCCTCGAGCCTGCTCCGCCATTCGATGAGATCATGGCTGATCATCCAAACTCAGTACCCTGTACCTGCCTTCTCCCCATATCCCTTGATACCTTTAGCTTTAAGAAATATATCTAACTCATTCTTGAATATATTTAATGACTTGGCCTCAACTGCTTTCTGTGGTAGAGAATTCCACAGGTTCACCACTCTCTGGGTGAAGATATTCTTCCTCATTTCTGTCCTAAATTGCTTACCCGTTATCCTTAGATTATGACCCCTGGTTCTGGACTCTCCGACCATCGGGAACATTCTGCCTGCATCTAGTTTGTCCAGACCTGTCAGAATTTTATATGTTTCGATGAGATCCCCTCTCATTCTTCTATACTCCAGCGAGTATAAGCCCAATCGACCCAATCTCTCCTCATATGTCATTTCTGCCATCCCAGGTATCAGCCTTGTGAATCTTCGCTGCACTCCTTCCATGGCAAGAACATCCTTCCTCAGATAAGGCGACCAAAACTGCACACAGTACTCAAGGTGTGGTCTCACCAAGGCCCTGTACAACTGCAGCAGGACATCCCTGTTCCTGTACTCAAACCCTTTCGCTATGAAGGCCAACATACCATTTGCCTTCTTCACCGCCTGCTGCACCTGCATGCTTACTTTCAGCGACTGGTGCACAAGGACACCCAGGTCTCATTGCACTTCCCCTTCTCCCAATCTATTGCCATTCAGATAATAGTTTGCCTTTCTGTTTTTGACACCAAAGTGGATAACCTCGCATTTATCCACGTTATATTGCATCTGCCACGCTTCTGCCCACTCACCCAACCTGTCCAAATCATCCTGGAGTTTCTCGGTATCCTCCTCACAGCACACACTCCCACCCAGCTTTGTGTCATCTGCAAACTTGGAGATATTACATTTAGTTCCCTTATCTAGATCATTAATATATATTGTGAATAGCTGGGGTCCAAGGACCGATCCCTGCGGTACCCCACTAGTCACTGCTTGCCACTCGGAAAAAAAAACATTAATTCCTACTCTCTGCTTTCTGTCCGCCAACCAGTTCTCTATCCAAGTCAATACCTTGCCCCCAATCCCATGTGCCTTAACTTTACACGCTAATCTCTTATGCGGGACCTTATCGAAAGCCTTTTGAAAGTCCAAATACACCACATCTACTGGTTCTCCCTTATCCATTTTCCCAGTTACATCCTCAAAAAATTCCAGTAGATTAGTCAAGCACGATTTACCTTTTGTAAATCCATGTTGACTTTGTCCGATCCTGTCACTGTTTTTCAAGTGCTCAGCTATTACATCCTTTATAATGGACTCTAGCATTTTCCCCACTACCGATGTCAGGCTTACCAGTCTGTAATTCCCCGCTTTCTCTCTACCACCCTTTTTGAATAGTGGGGTAACATTAGCTACCCTCCAATCCATGGGTACAGTTCCAGATTCCATCAAATGTTGGGAGGCAAAGAGGAACTATAACATTAAATAATCAAGGAGCATAAAACAAAATAGTAAAATATTTTATAGGCACATCAATAGACAAAGGAAGGTTGGGATGGGAATATGGTCATTAAGGGATAGTCCGGGTAATACCACAGGTAACGATAGAGAGATGGCAGAAATATTAAATAATTATTTTGCTTCAGTATTTACCAGGGAGATAGAACAGGTGGACATGACACTGGATGATGAGATTAGCAATGAGATAAGTGCATTTAAAATAAAAAAGGAGATATTGTTGAGGCTGCCGCGAAACACGAATTAAGACCGAGTCCATGTGTGGAACACAAAGGCTTTTTAATACAACTGCCTGGTCAAAAATGGCTGAAACAAACTGCTCACAGAATTATCTGGAAAAATCCTGAGGCCCTGCCCACTCCTTTTCTCCTGCCTTAAAGGCAAGGTGCCTTAAAGGCAAGGTGCCCGATATTTTGTCCACGGATGGATAAGTGGAAATGCCCGTTTAGGTGGCGATCCGCCACACAGCTCCCCCCAGAATCCGCTTAGGAGGTGTGGACGAGATAGTGCGGCGGTCTGATGGGCTGGCCGGAGCGGCTCTTGTAGGACGCCGGTGGACGTGGAACGGCCGGTCGTGGAGCAGCCGGGTGAACCGGCTTGAGGGCAGGTCGGCCGCGTGGTGGTGGATGAGCTACAGGGACCTGCTCACCGGGCTCCGAGTGTGCTGGCTTGAGTCGGTCAACCGACATTTTTTCGGTCCTGTCGCCCACTTGCAGGGTGAAAAATTTGTCCCCAGCCTGTAGCACCTTGTAGGGCCCGTCGTACGGGGGTTGAAGGGGTCCGCGGTGGGCGTCGTGCCGGACAAAAATGAACCGTGCCTGGTGCAGGCTTAGTGGGACGTGTGAGGTGGATTCGCCGTGTCGGGCAATGGGCACCGGGGTGAACTGCAGCGCCGGTGAGGCGAAGTCGTGGCGTTGCTGGTCGGCTGACCAGGTTGTCGTGGCACTGTGACGCCATGTCGGCGGGTTGACGGGGGGCCATGGCGCCCAGGATGGGGGACATGGTGTTCATGTCCACGAGGCGGTGACGAGGGATGTCTACCAGTAGGCCGTGGGCGCACAGGAAATCTGCGCCGATGAGAGGGGAGAGCACCTTGGCAGTGATGAACTCCCATCGGTAGTGGCGACCAGTGAGGTCGAGGGTGACTGTCCGGGTGCCGTACGTCCGGATTTCCGAGCCGTTAGCAGCAGCCAGCGCCGGTCCTCGTTCGCCCTTTTGGATGTCGAGGGAGGAGGCCGGGATGGTGCTGTGCTGAGCTCCAGTGTTGCACAGGAACTGGCGGCCGGTTTTGTCATCCGTGACGTACAGCAGGGAGCCCGCACGGCCCACGGCTGGTACGGGGGCGGACTTGAAAGAGCAGGGAGGTGTTTACCGTTGTGCCCTGGCGCCGAACCGTGCGTGGTAGTAACAGTGGCCCGGGTTAGTGGGGCGTGAAGGCCCCGTGGGCCTGGTGACAGGCCCTTGTGGCTGCGTGGTGGCCGGTGAGGGGCGCGCCCAGGCATTGGCTGCCAGGTCCGGAGTGACGTCGCGGCTGGAGTGAGCGGACAGCAGCTTGTCGGCCTCATCGGCCAGGGCTTCCAGGCTCGTGAGGCCGGACGCCACGATCGCTGGGCGGATGCTGAGAGGTAGCTGGCGGATGAACAGCGTGCGGAAGAGGGATCTGGGTGGGCTCTCGTCGGTGAGGGAGAGCATGTGGGAGAGGAGGTCTGACGGTGAGGCATCACCGAGGCCTGGAAGGTCGAGGAGGTGGCAGTTTCGCTGGTATGCCGAGGCCGTAAATTTTTTAAGGAGCGCTGCCTTAAGATGTGCATACTTGCCTTCCTCTGGTGGGTTCTGCAGCGCTGTCCAAACCTTCGAAACTGCGGAGCTACCGAGTGATGTGACGAGGTAGTCGTACTGCGTCCCTTCTGTGGTGTTGTGTTGCAGCCGGAAGCGGGATTCAGCTTGGAGAAACCAGGCTTCGGGCTGGTTTTCCCAAAACTCCGGCAGTTTCACGGAAACTGCGTTCGTGTCCGCCATTGCAGTGCTCGGAATACGTTCTGAGCGTCGGGGATAGAGAGATGGCAGAAATATTAAATAATTATTTTGCTTCAGTATTTACCAGGGAGATAGAACAGGTGGACATGACACTGGATGATGAGATTAGCAATGAGATAAGCGCATTTAAAATAAAAAAGGAGATATTGTTGAGGCTGCCGCGAAACTCGAATTAAGACCGAGTCCATGTGTGGAACACAAAGGCTTTTTAATACAACTGCCTGGTCAAAAATGGCTGAAACAAACTGCTCACAGAATTATCTGGAAAAATCCTGAGGCCCCGCCCACTCCTTTTCTCCTGCCTTAAAGGCAAGGTGCCTTAAAGGCAAGGTGCCCGTTATTTTGTCCACGGACGGAAAAGTGGATAATGCCCGTTTAGGTGGCGATCCGCCACAATATATTACATAAATTAATCAAACTCAAAGAGGATAAAACACCTGGTCCGGATGGATTGCATCCATGCATTTTAAAAGTATCTGGGGAAGAGATAGCAGAGGCATTACTATGCATGTTTGATAATTCATTAGAAAAAGGTATAGTGCCAGAGGACTGGCGGATAGCTAACGTAATATTGATATTTAAGAAGGGGGATAGAAAATGTCCAGGGAATTATAGACCAGTCAGCTTAACATTGATGGTAGGAAAAATAATGGAATCCCTACTAAAGGAGAAAATAGAAGAACATCTAGAAACCAAAAATATAATAATGAATAGTCAACATGGATTTCAAAAGGGAAAGTTAATTTTTGAAGATGTAACAGAGAGAGTAGACAATGGTAATGCAGTAGATGTAATTTATCTGGATTTTCAAAAGGTCTTCGACAAGGTACCCCATAATAGACTAGTGAACAAGGTCAGAGAATGCAGAGTCAGGGGACAAGTAGCAGAGTGGAATGCTGGCTGGCTTCAGGACAGAAAGCAGAGAGTAGGAGTAAAGGGTAACTATTCACAGTGGCAGAAGGTGGGTAGTGGTGTTCCACAAGGATCAGTGCTGGGACCACTGTTGTTCACAATTTACATTAACAATATAGACTTTGGAATCAAAAACACAATTTCTAAATTTGCAGATGACACCAAATTGGGGGGGATAGTCAATACTGAGGAGGACTGCAACAAGTTACAGGAGAACATTAATAAACTTGCAGAATGGGCATATAATTGGCAAATGAAGTTCAACACTGATAAATGTGAGGTATTACATTTTGGTAGGATGAATAAGGAGGTCACTTATCACTTGGAGGGTGCGAGTCTAGGTGGGGTAGAGGAACAAAGGGATCTAGGAGTACAAATACACAAATCACTAAAAGTTGCGACACAGGGTAGCAAGGCCATAAAAAAAGCAAAACAAGCACTAGGGTTTATTTCTTGAGGTATAGAATTGAAAAGTAGGGAAGTTATGCTAAACCTGTATCGAACCTTGGTTAGACAACACTTGGAGTACTGCGTACAGTTCTGGTCACCACATTATAAAAAGGATATAGAGGCACTGGAGAGGGTGCAGGGAAGATTTACAAGGACGATACCAGAAATGTGAGGGTATACATATCAGGAAAGGATGAACAGGCTGGGTCTCTTTTCTCTTGAAAAGAAAAGGCTGAGGAGTGACCTAATAGAGGTCTTTAAATACATGAAAGGTTTTGATAGAGTGGATACAGAGAGAGTGTTTCCACTTCTGGGGAAGAGCATAACTAGAGGCCATCATTATAAGATAGTCACCAAGAAACCCAATAGGGAATTCAGAAGAAACTTCTTTACCCAGTGAGTGGTGAGAATGTGGAACTCGCTACCACAGGGAGTGGTTGAAGCGAATAGTATAGATGCATTTAAGGGAAGGCTAGATAAGCATATTAGGGAGAAGGGAATAGAGGGTTATGTCATAGAGTCATAGGGGGAAAAATTCGGTTGCTATGCATCTCCCAAGAGCGCCGTAAGAGGGCGAAAAGCAACTAGCGCCCGGGCGCGGCGCCGCCAACGCCTCCCGCGAAATTCAGCGGGAGGTTAGCAGCGACGTTAACTGTTAGCGCCCCGTGGTGCTGCGCCGCTGGCGATGATGTCATCACCGAGCGCAGCGTCCCGCTCGCAATCTTCATTAGCGCCCCCTGACTTACCGCCGCACGCTATGTCCGATGGGGTCAGGGGGGCCTACCTGCGGCCGGGGAGGTGCTACATAAAGGCGAGGTGCCGGGTGGCCATTTTGTTGCTGGCCGCCTGCCAGCACCTGCCTGCACTCCCATCCCCGGCCTCCTTACCCCCCCCCCCCCCCCCCGCGGAGTGCCGGCTGCGCTCCATGAGCCCGGCACTTCTCTTGTGTGCCAGGCTCTTTTGCCGGCACTCCGATCCCCGCTGCGCAAGGCCCCTCCCCTTTAGGAAGGGGTGGAAGGCCTGCAATACCGCGGTGCGACGTGCCCTCGATATTCCCTCGCAGCACCCGAAGAGGGAGGCGGGGCGCTTCTAGTAGCACCCCGCCTCCCTCTTGGGGCACTACCACTCAATTTTGGCCGCGGGGGCACTAATTTTTCCGGGGCACTAACCCAGTGAAGTTAGCGCCCCAAAGGGGGCGCAACTCAATTTCTCCCCCTTAGACTCATAATGGCACAGAAGAAGGCCATTCGGCCCATCGAGTCTGTTTATTTCCCTCAAGTGCCTATCCAGTCTCCCCTTGAAAACATTGAGTGTCTCCGCTTCCACCACTTCCGTCGGCAGCGAGTTCCAGGTCCTCGCCACTCGCTGCGTAAAAATGTTTTTCCTCACGTCCCCCCTGTATCTCTTGCCCAAAACCTTAAATCTGTGTCCCCTAGTCCTTCGAACATTAACTAGTGGGAACAGCCTTTCCCCGTCTAGCCTATCCAAAGCTGTCATAATCTAGTACACCTCTATCAAATCACCCCTCAACCTCCTTTGCTCTAATGAAAACAAATCCAGCTTCTCCAACCTGTCCTTGTAGCTAAGATCCCCCATCCCCGGAACCATTCTGGTAAATCTCCTCTGCACCCTCTCGAGGGCCTTCACATCCTTCCTAAAGTGTGGTGACCAGAACTGGACACAATACTCCAGTTGTGGCCTAACCAGCGCTTTAGAAAGGTTCAGCATAACTTCTCTACTTTTGTACTCAATACCTCTATTTATGAAGCCCAAGATCTCATATGCTTTGCTAACCACTCTCTCAATATGTCCTGCCACCTTCAGGGACCGATGCACATTAACTCCCAGGTCCCTCTGTCCCTGCACACTCTTTTAAACTGTGCCATTAAGTGTATATTGCCTCTCCCTGTTCCTTCTGCCAAAATGCATCAGCTCACACTTCTCTGTATTAAATTCCATCTGCCACTTGTCTGCCCATTCTGCTAGCCTTTCTATGTCCTGTTGCAGTCAATTGGTATCATCCTCACTGTTTGCCACACCCCCAAGTTTGGTGTCATCGGCAAATTTAGAAATTCTACTCTGTATTCCAATATCCAGGTCATTTATATATATCAAAAAAATGCTGACCGAGGTAGATGAGAAAAGACGAGAGGAAGCTCGAGTAGAGCATAAATGCCGGCATGGACTGGTTGGGCCGAATGGCCTGTTCCTGAGCCCTATATCCTATGTAAACTTGCATATCTACAGCACCTTTCACCACTTCAGGACATCTTAAAAGCTTCACAGCCAGTGAAGAACCTTTGCGGTGTCGTCACTGATGTAATGTAGGAAACACGGCAGCCAATGTATGCACAGCAAGCTCCCACAAACAGCAATGTGATCATGACAAGATAACCTGTTAAAGTGTTGTTGGTTGAGGGATAAATATTGACCCCAGGTCACCGAGGAGAACTTCCCTGCTCTTCTTTGAAATACTGCCATAGGATCTTTAACGTCAACCCGAGAGGGCAGATGAGGGTTCGGATTAACCTTTCATCCGAAAGACAGCACCTTCAACAGTGCGGCACTCCCTCAGTACTGCCCCTTCGACAGTGCAGCGCTCCCTCAGTACTGCCCCTCCGACAGTGCTGCGCTCCTTCAGCACTGCCCCTCCGACAGTGCAGCTCTCCCGCAGTACAGCCCCTCCGACAGTGCAGCACTCCCTCAGTACTGTCCCTCCGACAGTGCAGCGCTCCCTCAGTACTGCCCCTCCGACAGTGCAGCACTCCCTCAGTACTGCCCCTCCGACAGTGCAGCGCTCCCTCAGTACTGCCCCTCTGACAGTGCAGCACTCCCTCAGTACTGCCCCTCCGACAGTGCAGCGCTCCCTCAGTACTGCCCCTGCGACAGTGCAGCGCTCCCTCAGTACTGCCCCTCCGACAGTGCAGCGCTCCCTCAGTACTGCCCCTCTGACAGTGCAGCGCTCTCTCAGTACTGCCCCTCCGACAGTGCAGCACTCCCTCAGTACTGCTCCTCCGACAGTGCAGCGCTCCCTCAGTACTGCCCCTCCGACAGTGCAGCACTCCCTCAGTACTGCCCCTCCGACAGTGCAGCGCTCCCTCAGTACTGCCCCTCTGACAGTGCAGCGCTCCCTCAGTACTGCCCCTCCGACAGTGCAGCACTCCCTCAGTACTGCTCCTCCGACAGTGCAGCGCTCCCTCAGTACTGCCCCTCCGACAGTGCAGCGCTCCCTCAGTACTGCCCCTCCGACAGTGCAGCGCTCCCTCAGTACTGTCCCTCTGACAGTGCAGCGCTCCCTCAGTACTGCCCCTCCGACAGTGCGGCGCTCCCTCAGTACTGCCCCTCCGACAGTGCAGCGCTCCCTCAGTACTGCCCCTCCGACAGTTTCAGCACTCCCTCAGTACTGCCTCTCCAACAGTGCAGCGCTCCCTCGGTACTTGCTGTGCGCAAATCAGTTTCCTGCATTACAACAGTGACTACACTTAAAAAAAAATACTTAATGGGCTGTAACGTCGCCCGTCTCCGCCCCGCCTCAGCTCATCTGCAGCTGAAAACCTCATCCGTGCCTTTTTTATCTCCAGACCTGACTATTCCAACTCTCTCCTGGCCAGCCTCCCACCTTCCTTCCTCTGTAAACTTCAGATCATCCAAAACTCGGCCGCCCGTGTCCTAACTCGCACCAAGTCCCGTTCACCCATCACCCCTGTGCTCGCTGACCTACATTAGCTCCCGATCCGGCAACGCCTCGATTTAAAAATTCTGATCCTTGTTTTCAAATCCCTCCATGGCCTCGCCCCTCCCTATATACTTATCAGGATGGATTGAACAGGCTGAGGCTGTTTTTTCTAGAAAAGACTGAGGGGTGACCTGATAGAGGCTTTTAAAATTATGAAATGTTTCGATCGGGTAGACGTAGAGAAGATGTTTCAATTGTGCGGGAAACCAGAACTACGGGTTATAATTATAAGATAGTCACTAATAAATCCCGTAGTTCTGGTTCTTCCCCCAGAGAGTGGTGAGAATGTGGAACTCGCTACCACAGGGAGTGGTTGAAGCGAATAGCACAGATACATTTAAGGGGAAGCTGGATAAACACATGAGGGAGAAGGGAATAGAAGGATATGGTGATAGGGGGAGATGAAGAGGTGTGGGAAGAGGCTGGTGTGGACCATAAACACCGGCACGGAGCAGTGGGGCAGAATGGCCTGTTTCTGTGCTGTAAATTCTGTGTAATTCTATATCTCGGTGACCTCCTCCTGTCCTACAACCCTCTGCGATCTTTGTGTCCTCCAATCCTGGCATCTACTGGATCAGTCTATTCAAAATTGGCGAAGGGCTGAGTCAGAAGTGAAGGTGTCAGATGGGAATAGAATGCGCATTCACACAATTCCTGCTTCAGCAAATCTCATCACTGAGATTGTAACAGTTTTACTATCACTTTCCCTCACTCACATCTCCTGTATAAACACCACCAGCACCAATAGGGATCCCCAGTGTATAAACACCACCAGCTCCAATAGAGATCCCGAGTGTATAAACACCACCAGCTCCAATAGAGATCCCCAGTGTATAAACACCACCAGCTCCAATAGAGATCCCCAGTGTATAAACACCACCAGCACCAATAGAGATCCCCAGTGTATAAACACCACCAGCTCCAATAGAGATCCCGAGTGTATAAACACCACCAGCACCAATAGAGATCCCCAGTGTATAAACACCACCAGCACCAATAGAGATCCCCAGTGTATAAACACCACCAGCTCCAATAGAGATCCCGAGTGTATAAACACCACCAGCACCAATAGAGATCCCCAGTGTATAAACACCACCAGCTCCAATAGAGATCCCGAGTGTATAAACACCACCAGCACCAATAGAGATCCCCAGTGTATAAACACCACCAGCTCCAATAGAGATCCCGAGTGTATAAACACCACCAGCACCAATAGAGATCCCCAGTGTATAAACACCACCAGCTCCAATAGAGATCCCGAGTGTATAAACACCACCAGCACCAATAGAGATCCCCAGTGTATAAACACCACCAGCTCCAATAGAGATCCCGAGTGTATAAACACCACCAGCACCAATAGAGATCCCCAGTGTATAAACACCACCAGCACCAATAGAGATCCCCAGTGTATAAACACCACCAGCTCCAATAGAGATCCCGAGTGTATAAACACCACCAGCACCAATAGAGATCCCGAGTGTATAAACACCACCAGCACCAATAGAGATCCCGAGTGTATAAACACCACCAGCTCCAATAGAGATCCCGAGTGTATGAACACCACCAGCTCCAATAGAGATCCCCAGTGTATAAACACCACCAGCACCAATAGAGATCCCGAGTGTATAAACACCACCAGCACCAATAGAGATCCCCAGTGTATAAACACCACCAGCACCAATAGAGATCCCCAGTGTATAAACACCACCAGCTCCAATAGAGATCCCCAGTGTATAAACACCACCAGCACCAATAGGGATCCCGAGTGTATAAACACCACCAGCTCCAATAGAGATCCCGAGTGTATAAACGCCACCAGCACCAATAGGGATCCCCAGTGTATAAACACCACCAGCACCAATAGAGATCCCGAGTGTATAAATATTGATCGGGGAATGAAAGTCTTGTATTTCCCCAGCGCCTTTCACCACCTCACAACAAACCAACGCACATCCCAGCCAATGAAGTCGTTTTCGAAGTGTCGTCACTGTTGTAATGTAGGAATTGAAAAGCTGATTCATCATTAACACTAAGTGCCAATGACATCACTGAGGAAACCCTAGATTGGAGGAGTTTTACTTTAACTGTGGAACCCAGATCTGGGCTGAGAGCCACTGTCTGACCGTGCCTGACAACAAGGCACGCTCCATTTCTACAACATGTTTCTGGCATTTTATCAGCCTTCTGGCGATCACAGTCTCTGACTCCGTCCATTTAGAATTAGACCCCCTGCTTAATGCTGACAGAATAAGTTAAATTACATTCCTATTGCGCTCCTTAAACCTGACCTCAGCTGTCCTAATATCTCCTTACGTGGCTTTGTGTCAATATTTTCTGATTTACACTCCTGCGAAACGCCTTGGGACATTTTACTACTTTAAAGATGCTATATAAATGCAGATTACTGTTGTTGATATTAACAGGAGTGTGTCAGCATGTTGGGGCTGTACTGTTCCTATCAGGTCATTTTACTAAGAAAACTGGATTGTGAGGGTTTTAAAAATCAGCAGAGGGAGAAAATAGAACATGAGAGTAAACTAGCAAGAAATATAAAAAAAACTGATTGTAAGAGCTTTTACAAGTATGTAAAAAGGAAGAGATTAGTGAAAGTAAATGTGGGTCCCTAAGAGGCTGAGACAGGATAAATTATAATGGGGAATAAGGAAATGGCAAGAGACATTAAACAAATATTTTGCATCTGTCTTCACAGTAGAAGACACAAAAAACATTCCAGAAATAATGGGGAACCAAGGGTCTAATGAGTAAGGAACTTAAAGTAACTAATATTAGTAAAGAACATACTGGAGAAATTAATGGGACTAAAAGCCAACAAATCCCCTGGCCCTGACAGCCTACATCCTAGGGTTCTAAAAGAGGTGGCGGAGAGATAGTGGATGCATTGGTTTTGATCTTCCAAAATTCCCTAGATTCTAGTATGGTCCTAGCAGATTGGAAAGTAGCAAATGTACCTTGTTATTCAGGAAAGGAGGGAGAGAGAAAACAAGGAACTATAGACCAGTTAGCCTGATATCAGTGGTCAGGAAGGTGCTGGAATCCATTATTTGGGGCGTGATAACAGGGCACTTGGAAAATCACAATATGATTAGGCAGAGTCAACATGGTTTTATGAAAGGGAAATCATGTTTGACAAATTTATTAGAGTTTTTTGAAGGTGTAAGTAGCAGGGTAGATAAAGGGGAACCAGTAGATGTAGTATATTTGGATTTGCAAAAGGCATTCGATAAGGTGCCACACAATAGGTTGTCACACAAGATTAGGGCTCATGGGATTGTGGCTAATATATTAGCATGGATAGTGTACTGGTTAACGGACAGAAAACAGAGAGTAGGGATAAACGGGTCATTTTTGGGATGGCAGGCTGTAACTAGTGGGGTGCTGCAAGGATCAGTGTTGGGGCCTCAGCTATTTACAATCTATATTAATGACTTAGATGAGGGGACCGAGTGTTATGTATCCAAGTTTGCTGATGGTAGGTGGAAAAATTAACTGTGAGGAGAACACAAAGAGTCTGCAAAGGGATATAGACAGGCTAAGTGAATGGGCAAGAACATGGCAGATGGAGTATAAAGTGGGGAAGTGTAAAATTATCCACTTTGGTAGGAAGAATGGAAAAGCAGAATATTTTTTAAAAGGTGAGTGACTAGTAAATGTTGGTGTTCAGAGATTTGAGTTTCCTTGTACATGAATCACAGAAAGTTAACATGCAGGTATAGCAAGCAATTAGGACGGCAAATGGTATGTTAGCCTTTCTGCAAGGGGGTTGGAGGACAAGAGTAAGGAAGTATTGCTACAATTGTACAGGGCTTTGGTGAGACCACACCTGGAGTACTGTGCACAGTTCTGTTATCCTTAGCTAAGGAAGGATATACATGCCTTAGAGGTGGTGCAATGAAGGTTCACCAGACTGATTCCTGGGATGAGAGGGTTGTCCTATGAGGAGAGATTAAGTAGATTGGGCCGATACTCTCTGGAGTTTAGAAGAATGAGAGGTGATCTCATTGAAACATATAACATTCTTCAGGGGATTGACAGGGTAGATGCTGAGAGGCTGTTTCCCCTGGCTAGAGAGTCTAGAACTAGGGGGCATAGTCTCAGGATAAGGGGTCGCCCATTTAAGACTGAGATGAGGAGGAATTTCTTCACTCAGAGGGCGGTGAATCTATGGAATCCTCGACCCCAGAGGGCTGTGGAGGCTCAGTCGTTGAGTATATTCAAGGCTGAGATCGGTAGATTTTTGGGCACTAAAGGAATCAAGGGATCTGGGGATCGGGCGGGAAAGTGGAGTTGATGTAAAAGATCAGCCATGATCTTATTGAATGGCGGAGCAGGATCAAGGGACTGTATCGCCTAGCCCACTTATATCAATGGGTAACTCTGTCACGCCCCAGCTCACTGATATCAATGGTAACTCTGTCACACCCCAGCCCACTGATATCAATGGTAACTCTGTCACACCCCAGCCCACTGATATCAATGGTAACTCTGTCACACCCCAGCCCACTGATATCAATGGGTAACTCTGTCACGCCCCAGCTCACTGATATCAATGGGTAACTCTGTCACACCCCAGCCCACTGATATCAATGGGTAACTCTGTCACACCCCAGCCCACTGATGTCAATGGGTAACTCTGTCACGCCCCAGCTCACTGATATCAGTGGGTAACTCTGTCACGCCCCAGCCCACTGATATCAATGGGTAACTCTGTCACGCCCCAGCTCACTGATATCAATGGGTAACTCCGTCACACCCCAGCCCACTGATATCAATGGGTAACTCTGTCACGCCCCAGCTCACTGATATCAATGGGTAACTCCGTCACGCCCCAGCCCACTGATATCAATGGGTAACTCTGTCACACCCCAGCCCACTGATATCAATGGGTAACTCTGTCACGCCCCTGCTCACTGATATCAGTGGGTAACTCTGTCACGCCCCAGCCCACTGATATCAATGGGTAACTCTGTCACGCCCCAGCTCACTGATATCAGTGGTAACTCTGTCACACCCCAGCTCACTGATATCAGTGGGTAACTCTGTCACACCCCAGCTCACTGATATCAGTGGGTAACTCTGTCACGCTCCAGCCCACTGATATCAGTGGGTAACTCTGTCACGCCCCAGCCCACTGATATCAATGGTAACTCTGTCACACCCCAGCTCACTGATATCAGTGGTAACTCTGTCACGCCCCAGCTCACTGATATCAGTGGGTAACTCTGTTGCTGGCCACTCTTACTCTAGCGTGGTGTTTAAGTAAACCTGGTGTTGGTGTCAGGTTCCCACAAGGCCTGGATTATCTTTAGAGAAATATATAACTTGCATTTCTATAGCGCCTTTCATGACCGCAGGGCATCCCAAAGTGCTTCACAGCAAAAGCGTAGTCACTGTTGTGTTGTAGGAAACGCAGCAGAAATTTGTGCAGAGCAAGCTCCCACAAACAGCAATGTGATAATGACCAGATCATCTGTTTTACTGATAAATATTGGCCAGGACACCGCGGAGAACTCTCCTGCTCTTCTTCGAAATATTGCCGTGGTATATATACATCCACCTGAGAGGGCAGAGGAACCCTCAGTTTAACATCACATCTGAATGATGTCACCACCGATGGTGCAGTATACTCTCTGTACTGCCCCTCCGACAGTGCAGCGCTCCCACAGTACTGCCCCTCCGACAGTGCAGCGCTCACTCAGTACTGCCCCTCCGACAGTGCAGCGCTCCCTCAGTACTGCCCCTCTGACAGTGCAGCGTTCCCTCATTACTGCCCCTCCGTCAGTGCAGCACTCCCTCAGTACTGCCCCTCCAACAGTGCAGCGCTCCATCAGTACTGTCCCTCCGACAGTGCAGCACACCCACAGTACTACCACTTCGACAGTGCAGCGCTCTCACAGTACTGCCCCTCCGACAGTGCAGCTCTCCTTCAGTACTGCCCCTCTGACAGTGCTGCAGTCCCTCAGTACAGCCCCTCCAACAGAGCAGCGCTCACTCAGTACTGCCCCTCTGACAGTGCAGCAGCCCCTCAGTAATGACCCTCCGACAGTGCAGCACTCCCTCAGTACTGCCCGTCCGACAGTGCAGCTCTCCTTTAGTACTGCCCCTCCAACAATGCAGCGCTCCCTCAGTACTGCCCCTCCAACAGTGCTGCGCTCCCTCAGTACTGCCGCTCCAACAGTGCAGTGCTCCCACAGTACTGTCCCACCGACAGTGCAGCGCTCCTTCAGTACTGCACCTCAGACAGTGCAGCAGCCTCTCAGTAATGACCCTCCGACAGTGCAGTACTCCCTCAGTACTGCCCATCCGACAGTTTAGCGCTCCCTCAGTTCTGCACCTCCGACAGTGCAGCACTCCCTCAGTACTGCCCCTCTGACAGTGCGGCGCTCCCTCAGTATTGCCCCTCTGACAGTGCAGCGCTCCCTCATTACTGGCCCTCCGACAGTGCGGCGCTCCCTCAGTAATATCCCTCCGACAGTGCGGTGCTCCCTCAGTAATATCCCTCCGACAGTGCGGCGCTCCCTCATTACTGGCCCTCCGACCGTGCGGCGCTCCCTCAGTAATATCCCTCCGACAGTGCGGCACTCCCTCAGTAATATCCCTCTGACAGTGCAGCGCTCCCTCAGTACTGCACTGGGAGTGTCAGCGTGGATTATGGTGTCGAGTCTTCGACGTAAGATTTGATACCACGACCGTCTGACTCAGAGTTGAGAGAGAGAGCGGTGTTAGGTTTTGTTCACTCTGTTACTTTCATCAGTCGTGACCTTGCCTTTTTCCCAGTTTGCACCTTTAACCCTTCACTTGCCTCTCCAAGTGGAGACTAATTCTGCCCCTCAGAATTTTTTCCAATAATTTCCCTACAACTTCCAACTGTGATTTATTTTGCAGTGGTGACTTGGGATAAACCTTTTCTGTTCCATTGATATGTGACCCACCTCTCTGAGGTCTAGTCTTATGTGCCTATAACTCAAATATAATCTGCAGAATAAAACCACCCACCTGCATCTGTCTGAACTTTCCTACATTTCCTTTCATTCGAATCCATATTTTAACCAAAATTCTCTCAAAGGGTTAATTCCCTCCCTGCTCAATTTTCCCGGATACTACACTTACATTAAACAACGACAACCTGCATTTATATAGCGCCTGGAACCAGTGAAACCTCCCAAGGTGCTTCACAGGAGCGTAAATCAGACAAACTGACACCGAGACACATAAGGAGATATTAGGACAAGTGACCAAAGGCTGGGTCAAAGAGGGAGGTTTTAAGGAGAGTCTTAAAGGAGGAGAGAGAGGCGGAGAGGTTTAGGGAGGGAATTCCAGAGCTTAGGGCCCAGGCAGCTGAAGGCACGGCCGCCAATGGTGGAGCGATGAAAATCAGGGATGCTGAAGAGGCCAGAATTGGAGGAGCGGAGAGATCATGGAGTGTTGTGGGGCTGGAGGAGGTTACAGAGATAGGGAGGAGCGAGACCATGGAGGGATTTGAAAACAAGGATGAGAATTTTGAAATCGAGATGTTGCCGGACCGGAGCCAGTGGAGCCAGTGTAGGTCAGCGAGCACAGGGGTGATGGGTGAACGGGACTTGGTGCGAGTTCGGACACGGGGCAGCAGAGATTGGGATGAGCTGTGGTATACGGAGGGTGGAAGGTGGATTTAAACTCCTGTTAAGTTGGTGGAGTCACTTTACTGCAAAGAGGAAATTGAAACTCCCCCCCAAAAACTACATTGTAATTCAGATTCCGCCAAAGCTACTTGCTGAAATGGCAGCAGAGAAGGAGAAGGAGACTATTCGGCCCACGGAACCTGTGCCAGCTCTTCAAATGGAGCCTGCTTGCTCTGATCCCATTCCCTCGCCCTTCCCTTGGTATTTTTCCTTTTCAAATATCCAATTCCATTTTAAACGTAAGGAGGGTCGGTAACCAGAGGACACAGATTGAAAGTAATTGGCAAAAGAACCAGAGGGGAGATGAGGAGAATGTTTTTACAGCGAGTTGTTGTGATCTGGAATGCGCTGCCTGAAAGGGCGATGGAAGCAGATTCAATAGTAACTTTCAAAAGGGAATTGGAGAAAAACTTGAAAAGAAAAAGATTTGCTGGGCTGTGGGGAAAGAGCAGGGAGTGGGACTAATTGG
>JASTWF010000092.1:587375-656806 GCA_030390025.1 Squalus acanthias
CGCTCCCACTCCCGGGGGATTGGCGGATTTATTCTTACTTTTCCCAGCAGGGATACACCAGTGTCTCACCCTGTCTAGACTCTCAAATGTGGAGCCAGTGTCTCTGGTCTGGCTGGATTATGAACAGACTAATTGGCAAATTAATTGCAATATAGATAAATGTGAGGTAATACATATTGGCAGGAAAAATAAGGAGGCACATACTCCTTGGAAAATAAGAGTCTAAATGGGATAGAGGAGCAGTGGGATCTGGGGAAGATACACAGATCATTAAAAGTAGCGATGCAGGTTAATAAGGCCATAAAAAAAACAAGCACTGAGGCTCATTTCTAGAGGATAGAATTGAAAAGCAGAGAAGTTGCGTTAAACTTGTATCGAACATTGGTTAGACCGCACTTGGAGCACTGTGCACCGTCTCTCCATAGACCTTGGTTAGACCACACTTGGAGCACTGTGCACAGTCTCTCCATATACCTTGGTTAGACCACACTTGGAGCACTGTGCACAGTCTCTCCATATACCTTGGTTAGACCACACTTGGAGCACTGTGCACAGTTCTGGTCTCCGTATTATAAAAAGGATGTAGAGGCACTGGAGAAGGTGCAAAAAAGATTTACACGGATGATACCAGAACTGCGAGGTTATAACTATCAGGAAAGATTGAACAGGCTGGGGCTCTTTTCTCTAGAAACGAGAAGACTGAGGGGTGACCTGATAGAGGTCTTTAAAATTATGAAGGGGTTCGATAGGGTCGACGTAGAGAAGATGTTTCCACTTGTGGGGGAGACCAGAACTAGGGGCCATCAATATAAGACAGTTACTAATAAATCCAATCGAGAATTCAGGAGAAACACCTTTGCACATTTTTGAATGTGGAAGTTGCTCCCACAGGGAGTAGCATTGATACATTTAAGGGGAAGCTGGATAAACAGACGAGGGAGAAAGGAATCGAAGGATATGGTGATGGGGTGAGATGAAGAGGGGTGGGAGGAGGCTGGTGTGGAGCATAAACACCGTCAGGGAGCAGTCTAGCCGAAGGGCCTGTTCCTGGGCTGGACATTCCATGTCGTTAGTTTCTTGCGGTAACTCCCCTGTATGTTTCTCTAATGGCAGCTCAGGCTGCTGCACTCGTGAATCAGTGGCAATTCCCTGAATGTATTTCACAGTCATGCATTACATCAGTTTTTCTTGCCTTGGTTTTAGGGTCTCCCAGGCTCCCCTGGTCTGATGGGCCCTTCAGGCCCTCACGGCGATCCAGGACATCGGGTAAGTGCAAACTCCCACTCTTACTTCTCCAAACAAAGCGAAAGATTGAAGAGCTTGCCTCACCGGCACGGTGACTGAGTTTCTGCTTGTCCTTTTGAAGTTTTGATTTTCGACAGAGAGAGAGAGAAAAGTTGGACTCACCAGGCTCTCAGCTTGCTTCTGCCGTGCTTGTTGAATTTTGGGATAATTTATACAGCGGTGTAGAAAAGGTGGAAATGCAGGGAGAGTTCGCCAGCTCCGAATGTGCTGACACTCTTGTGAAAACAAACTCTCTTTTCAAAGCAGGCAGCTGAAGGATAATGGGAAGCACCTTTATTTTAAGGAGGCGATGCGGAGGAAGCAGCCTGGCCTTCTGTGGATTGTGAGCAAGCTGCCTTTGCACCGAGAGTCTGAGAGGCTTTGACAGACGAAGGAGCGAGGCCACTCGCCTGGAGGGAATTACTTGTCTTTCCCCAGAGGATCAGTGAGCAGTGGATTGAGGGAGAGAGAGAGAGAGAGAAGGAATTCTTTGACATACCTTCCCATACTAGTCTCACACAAACCAGATGTTGGAAGGTTATTAAAATGCAAAGTGAGAAACTTTCCGCTGGCACAACTCGGCAGTTCTGCAGATGCCATTTTCAGCCTGTCACAGCTCCCAGAATTTCACCATTCTCGGCGACTATTTGCTTTCATTTCACACGAAACCCAGAAAGTCAACACGAGCCAGGAATGGCAGATTCCTTCTGCACAACACCCAGCCTCCTGTCCCAGATCGCCCACTCTCACTTCACACCATTGGTACGCAGCAATGCAGATCCAACCCCCAAAAAAATACTTTCATTTTATTTTTTGTATTTTTCTCATTTACTTACGATTGGCTTCAAACATCTGCACAGAACACTGGGTTCCACTTGAACAAAAAAAAACAATTGATTAAGAAAGAGAGACTTGCATTTCGAAAGTGCCTTTCACAGTCTCAGGATGTCCCAAAGCGCTTCACAGCCAATGAAGTACTTTTTGAAAGTGGAGTCACTGTTGTAATGTAGGAAACATAGCAGCCAATTTGCGCACAGCAAGCTCCCACAAACAGCAATGAGATAATGACCAGATAATCTGTTTTAGTGATGTTGATTGAGGAATAAATATTGGCCCCAGGACACCATGGAGAAATCCCCTGCTCTTCTTCAAAATAGTGGCCGTGGGATTTTGTACGTCCACCTCAGTACTGCCCCTCCGACAGTGCAGCACTCCCTCAGTACTGCCCCTCCGACAGTGCAGCACTCCCTCAGTACTGCCCCTCCGACAGTGCAGCGCTCCCTCAGTACTGCCCCTCTGACAGTGCAGCGCTCCCTCAGTACTGCCCCTCCGACAGTGCAGCACTCCCACAGTACTGACCCTCCGACAATGCGGCGCTCCCTCAGTACTGCCGCTCCGACAGTGCAGCACTCCCTCAGTACTGACCCTCCGACAGTGCAGCACTCCCTCAGTACTGCCCCTCCGACAGTGCAGCACTCCCTCAGTACTGCCCCTCCGACAGTGCAGCACTCCCTCAGTACTGCCCCTCCGACAGTGCAGCGCTCTTTCGGGACTGCATTGGGAATGTCAGCCTGGATTATGGGCTCGGGTCTCTGGAGTTGGACACGAACCTACGACCTTTTGACAGAGGCGAGAGAGCTGCCACTGACACCCTCCCCTTTCTATTTTACGTTGAATTTGAGGGCGGGAGGAGTCAGTTAGCTGAGTCTGGTTTCGCAGCTATATGTGGGTGTTAGTTTGGTTTGATGAGGAATCTGCTCAGCGGCCAATGATTAATCCGTATTCTCAATCCTAGTGGAACTCCTGAGTGGGACTCAGTCCCTCGGAATGTACACTCGACAGCTTATTCTCACAAAGATCCTTTCAGCAGTGATTTCCTCTTCTTTCCTGTCTCTGCTGAATGGATTTATAAATCACTGGTGAGGCCCCAGCTCCAATTCTGGCACCGCACTTTAGGAAGGATGTCAAGGCCTTGGAGAGGGTGCAGAGGAGATTTACGAGAATGGTGCCAGGAATGAGGGACTTCAGTGATGTGGAGAGACTGGAGAAGCTGGGATTGTTCTCCTTAGAGCAGAGAAGGTGAAGGGAATTTTAATAGAGGTGTTCAAAATCATGTTTGATGAGGAACATTGAGGATAGAGTAAATAATGAGAAAGGGGGTTATTCTGGCCAATGGGTGAACACAGGCAGTAAACGAGTGCTGTGCTAATAAGACTCGCCTGTTTGAAAGTCTGCTTTTCGTGCGTAATTTTGCTCCTAATTGCTGATTACATATTTTGAACTTGCCTGGGGGTGCTAAAACAGACGCCTGCCGGTTTGCACTCAAGTGCTGATTAGACGCAATTTTTTGTGGCGCAGTACATGTGGGTTCCTCGCACCCGCCTGTCTGTGCGCTGGGGAGTGTCTGGACTGGGGCTCAGACGCCATAACCTTCAGACTCAGAGGCAGGAATAATCCCACTGACCCAAGGTCACTCCTACAAGCACTTATTTAACCCAATTAATTAGATACCTCCATTTCTTCGTTGACCTCCACTGGCTCCTGGTCGGGCAACGTCTCGATTTTAATATTCTCATCCTTATCTTCAAATCCCTCCATGTCCTCGCCCCCTCCCTATCCCTGTAACCTCCTCCAGCCCTGCAACCCTCCGAGATCTCCGCGCTCCTCCAATTCTGCCCTCTTGCCCATCCCTAATTTTAATCGCTCCCCCATTGGCGGCCGTGCCTTCAGCTGCCTGGGCCCTAAGCTCTGGAATTCCCTCCCTAAACCTCTCCGCCTCTCTCTCCTCCTTTAAGATGCTCCCTAAAAACAACACCTTTGACCAAGCCTTTGGTCACCTGTCCTAATATCTCCTCCCGTGTCTCAGTGTCACATTCTCCTTCAGTCTCTGTGAAGCACCGTGGGACATTTTCCTCCATTAAAGAATCTTTTTTTAATGCAAGTAATTGTTGGTATTAACTAGAAAATTAGCGAGTTAACCAGTGCATTGCCAGAGGAAGTGAAAGCCCCTAAACCCAAACTACTTCATGTTGGACAAATACAGAATCCGGGCCGACAAATCCCAGGCCTGTTGGTCATATTTGGTGACCTATTGCTGATCGATGGCTGTCGCTGGTCGAACTCTGTGAGCCTCTGGGTTTGGACAGGATCGTTGCCTCATTAGTGAATCAACCTTAACTCAGAACATCGAGTCGTCAGTAACTGAAGCTTGACATCAGCAGGCGTTAAGGCGATTGAAACAATATGAATATAGAAGCTCTCAGGCTCCCTGCTACACACCTTATATCTGACAAACTGTGGACAACTGGCCCCTAAACAGGCAGCTGGGCTGAAGTCAATGAGTGGAACAAATGCTGAGTTGCCAATAATAAATGTTTTTTACATGATATTTCTATCAGGAGAAATGCCTTGCAGATGTTAGAAACAAAACTTCAGGGGCTGAAAAGAAAGGATTCTGCAGTCCATTAAATCAAAGAGAGAGCTCCATTTCCCCCCGCGCCTTTCACCAGCGTGGGACGTCGCAAAGCACTTTACAGCCAATGAACTACTTTTGAAGTGGAGTCACTGCTGTAATGTAGGAAACACGACAGCTAATTTGCACACAGCAAGCTCCCAAATATTGGCCAGGACACCGGGGAGAACTCCCTGCTCTTCTTCAAAATAGTGGTGGTGGGATCTTTTACATCCACCTGAGAGGGCAGACGGGGCCTCGGTTTAACAGCTCCTCAGTACTGCCCCTCCGACAGTGCAGCATTCCCTCAGTACTGCCCCTCCGACAGTGCAGCGCTCCCTCAGTACTGCCCCTCTGACAGTGCAGCTCTCCCTCAGTACTGCCCCTCTGACAGTGCAGCTCTCCCTCAGTACTGCCCCTCTGACAGTGCAGCGCTCCCTCAGTACTACCCCTCCGACAGTGCAGCACTCCCTCAGTACTGCCCCTCCAACAGTGCAGCTCTCTCTCAGTACTACCCCTCCGACAGTGCAGCGCTCCCTCAGTACTGCCCCTCCGACAGTGCAGCGCTCCCTCAGTACTGCCCCTCCGACAGTGCAGCACTCCCTCAGTACTGCCCCTCCGACAGTGCAGCGCTCCCTCAGTACTGCCCCTCCGACAGTGCGGCGCTCCCTCAGTACTGCCCCTCCGACAGTGCGGCGCTCCCTCAGTACTGCCCCTCCGACAGTGCAGCGCTCCCTCAGTACTGACCCTCTGACAGTGCAGCGCTCCCTCAGTACTGCCCCTCCAACAGTGCAGCTCTCTCTCAGTACTGCCCCTCTGACAGTGCAGCGCTCCCTCAGTACTGCCCCTCCGACAGTGCAGCGCTCCCTCAGTACTGCCCCTCTGACAGTGCAGCGCTCCCTCAGTACTGCTCCTCCGACAGTGCAGCGCTCCCTCAGTACTGTCGGAGTTGCCGTCTTTCAGATGACTCGTTAAACTGAATCCTCCTCTGACCTCTTCGGTGGACATAATTGAATCCATGGCACTAGTTCAATGAAGAGCAGGGGTGCTCTCCACGGTGTCCTGGGGCCAATATTTATCCCTCAACCAACATCACTAAAACAGATGATCTGGTCATTACCACATTGCTGTTTGTTGGATCTTGCTGTGCACTAATTGGCTGCCGTGTTTCCCACATTACAACAGTGACTCCACTTCGAAGGTCATTGATTGGCTATGATGTGCTGTGGGCCTTCCCGAGGTGGTGAAAGGTGCTGCAGAAATGCAAGTCTTTTCCTGATATATCAGTGAGCTCTGAAGATGGGGTCACGTCTCGCGTGAGACGGAGACTGGAGGGATAAGTTGCTATTGTGAATACGCTGCTTGATTGAGCGTGAAAAACCTCACCAGATGGAGAGCTAGCACCCGAGGCCAGAGAACGGTGAATTCTTATTTTTTAAAGGATTGCAGGAATGTTGGAGATATGTACTTTGAACCCTGAGGGTGTGATTCCCTGCTGCTCCCAGACTCTCCCTCCCCCAACACTCAGGCTTCACTCTCGCTTCACCAGTCGCACACGACGAATGTATTGACACGATTCTCTTTCTCTTACAGGGTCCCATCGGACGGGCGGGTCTTCCTGGGGCAGATGGATTACCTGGTCCTCCAGGTACCATGTTAATGTTACCGGTAGGTTTTCCCCTCTCTCTTCTTGTGTAGCCCCCAGCCGTTCCTTATTGAATGTTGCATATCCTGTCGTGTGGAACGACAAAAACAAGCTGGAATTATCGAATCTCACAGCACAGGAGGAGGCCATTCGGCCCATCGTGCCTGTGCCGGCTCTTTGAAAGAGCTCTCCAATTAGTCCCACTCCCTGCTCTTTCCCCACAGCCCTGCAAATATCTCCCCTTCATGTATTTCTCCAATTCCCTTTTGAAAGTTACTCGTGAGCTACAGGTACCTCTCCTTCCTGCTGCACAGTGACTTTTCTCAATTCACATGGTTATTCAAACATTTCATCAACACACAGTTTTTTAATCAGGTTTACACCATGTTATTTTTAAACTTGCTATCACAGGAGCAGGAGGAGGCCATTCAGCCCCTCGAGCCTGTTGCACCATTTATTGAAACAGGAGGAGGCCATTCAGCTCCTCGAGGCAGTTTTTAAAAAATGTATTCATTCACGGGATGTGGGCGTTGCTGGCAAGGCCATTATTTATTGCCTATCACCAGTTGCCCTTGAGAAGGTGGTGGTGAGCCGCCATTTCAGAGGGCAGTTAAGGGTCAACCACGTTGATGTGGACTGGAGTCACATATAGGCCAGACCAGGTAAGGACGGCAGGTTTCCTTCCCTAAAGGACATCAGTGAACCAGATGGGTTTTTACAACAATCCGGTAGCTTCATGGTCACCATTACTGGCACTCGCTTTTTATTCCAGATTTATTTAATTAATTGAATTTAAATTCCCCAACTGCCATGGTGGGATTTGAACTCTGGATTACTAGTCCCGTAATATTACCACGATGCTACCACTATGCACATTATCGATATCAAAACATCTTGATCTCTGTAGTGTGCAGCCTGTAGGCGGAGAAGGAATGTGATCTCACTGTGCATCTTACAGTCACACAATCCGACAGCTCATCTGTTTCATATTATGGGCCTTTAGCAATACTGCAAACTATGTAAGCACCAGGAAAGCCCGAAAGCCCAGGCCACGCACGTTACAAAGATAACACCAGATTTTCGGCACATTGTTCCTTTAATTGCCCTCCATGAGGGAACATTTCACCTCCTATCAGGCAAAGTTATAACATTTTGCAGGATCTGTTGTCGGGAATTGTTAATGGGCCTCTGGAATTTAACTTGTTGAACTGGTAGTTATACCCAAACAGGTCTAAACTACTTCCGACACAAATCTTTGAAGGTTGCAGCACAAGTGGATAAAGCTGTTTAAAAAAAAAAGCATACGGGATCCTTGGCTTTATAAATAGAGGCATAGAGTACATGGGAGAATTGGAGCAGGAGGAGGCCATTCAGCCCCTCAAGCCTGTTCCACCATTCAATTAGATCATGGCTGATCTGTATCTTAACCCCATTTACTCGCGTTTGCTCCATATCCCTCAATACCCTTACCCAACAAAAATCTATCCTTCTCAGTCTTGAAATTTTCAATTGACCCCCAGCCTCAACAGCTCTTTGAGGGAGAAAGTTCCAGATTTCCGCTACCCTTTGTGTGAAGAAGTGCTTCCTGACATCACCCCTGAACGGCCTGGCTCTAATTTTAAGGTTCTGCCCCCTTGTTCTGGACTCCCCCACCAGGGGAAATAGTTTCTCTCTATCGACCCGATCAACTCCTTTAATCATCTTAAACACCTTGATTAGATCACCCCTCAATCTTCTAAACTCGGGGGAACACAAGCCTAGTCTGTGCAACTTGTCCTTATAATATATATTTTTTTAAATTTATTTATGGGATCTGGGCGTCACTGGCAAGGCCGGCATTTATTGCCCATCCCTAATTGCCCTTGAGAAGGTGGTGGTGAGCTGCCTTCTTGAACCGCTGCAGTCCGTGTGGTGAAGGTGCTCCCACAGTGCTGTTAGGGAGGGAGTTCCAGGATTTTGACCCAGTGACGATGAAGGATCGGCGATATATTTCCAAGTCAGAGTGGTGTATGACTTGGAGGGGAACTTGGAGGTGGTGGTGTTCCCATGTGCCTGCTGCCCTTTTATATAACACTTTTCAGCCCCGGTATCATTCTGGTGAATCTGCGCTGCACCCCCTCCAAGGCCAATATACCACTACTGACCGAGCTGGCCGAGTCCTGAAGGACACAGCTGCCAGTCTGGGCCTGCGACAGGTGGTGAGAGAACCAACACGAGGGAAAAATCTACTTGACCTCGTCCTCACCAATCTACCTGTCGCAGATGCATTTGCCCATGACAGTATTGGTAGCAGTGACCACCGCACAGTCATTGTGGAGATGAAGTCCTGTCTTCACACTGAGGACACCCTCCTTCGTGTTGTGTGGCATTACCACCGTGCTAAATGGGATAGATTCAGAACAGATCTAGCAACTCAAAACTGGGCATCCATGAGGTGCTCTGGGCCATCAGCAGCAGCAGAATGGTATCCCACCACAATCTGTAACTATATGGCCCGGCATATCCCTCACTCTACCATTACCACCAAGCCAGGGGAACAACCCTGGTTCAATGAGGAGTGCAGAAGAGCATGCCAGGAGCAGCACCAGGCATACCTAAAAATGAGGTGCCAACCTGGGGAAGCTGTAACACAGGACTACATGCATGCTAAAAAGCAGAAGCAGCATGCTATAGACAGGGCTAAGCGATCCCACAATCAACGGATCTGATCAAAGCTCTGCAGTCCTGCCACATCCAGTCGTGAATGGTGGTGGACCATTAAACATCTAATGGGAGGAGGAGGCTCCATGAATATCCCCACCCTCAATGATGGTGGAGCCCAGCACGTGAGTGCAAAAGACATGGCTGAAGCGTTTGCAACCATCTTCAGCCAGAAGTGCCGAGTGGATGATCCATATCGACATCCTCCTGAGGTCCCCACCATCACAGAAGCCAGTCTTCAGCCAATTCGATTCACTCCACGTGATATCAAGAAATGGCTGAGCACACTGGATACAGCAAAGGCTGTGGGCCCCAACAACATCCCGGCTATCGTGCTGAAGACTTGTGCTCCAGAACTAGCCAAGCTGTTCCAATACAGATACAACACTGGCATCTATCCGACAATGTGGAAAACTGGCCAGGTATGTCCTGTCCACAAAATGCTGGACAAATCCAATCCGGCCAATTACCGCCCCATAAATCTACTCTCAATCATCAGCAAAGTGATGGAAGGTGTCATCGACAGTGCTATCAAGTGGCACTTACTCACCAATAACCTGCTCACTGATGCCCAGTTTGGGTTCCACCAAGACCACTCGGCTCCCAACCTCATTACAGCCTTGGTCCAAACATGGACAAAGGAGCTGAATTGAGGTGCTGTGAGAGTGACTGCCCTTGACATCAAGGCAGCGTTTGACCGAGTGTGGCATCAAGGAGCCCTAGTAAAATTGAAGTCAATGGGAATCGGGGGGAAAACTCTCCACTGGCTGGAGTCATACCGAGCACAAAGGAAGATGGTTGTGGTGGTTGGAGGTCAATCATCACAGCCCCAGGACAGCGCTGCAGGAGTTCCGCAGGGCAGTGTCCTAGGCCCAACCATCTTCAGCTGCTTCATCAATGACCTTCCCTCCAACATAAGGTCAGAAATGGGGATGTTTGCTGATGACTGCACAGTGTTCAGCGCCATTCACAACTCCTCAGATAATGAAGCAGTCCATGCCCGCTTGCAACAAGACCTGGATGACGTTCAGGCTTGGGCTGATAAGTGGCAGGTAACATTCGCACCACAGTAGTGCCAGGCAATGACTATCTCCAACAAGCAAGAGTCTAACCACTGCCCCTTGACATTCAACGGCATTACCATCGCCGAATCCCCCACCATCAACATCCTGGGGGGTCACCCTTAAACAGAAACTTAACTGGACCAGCCACATAAATACTGTGGAACAAGAGCAGGTCAGAGGCTAAGTATTCTGCGGCAAATGTCTCACCTCTGTAAGCGGTTTTTGATCCTAGCCCAGTTGCTAGACGGACGGTTCGAATCGCCCCCACCTTACGAAAGTTCTGTACCCGGGAATTATTATTCAGAGTGTAAATGAAATAAGTCACGGACAGGAATGCTTCGGTGAAAAATCAAACTTATATTTATTTGGTCTAACATACACTGGCTAAAACATGCACAACTAAACAAAATTACTGTCTCTGTGGAGAATAAAATCCAGGTTACAAATAACATACATACAGTACCCAACTGGGGACTATGACAAGCAGTAATTCCTTTGTTGCTATGGTGGACTCTAACTCCACCCCTACCAACGAATTACTCAGTCGCATAGGCCCCTTCGCCTGGCTGAACCAAACAAAGCTCCCCCCCTCGGAATAGCCCAAAAACTTCACTTCTGAGAAAAAACCCTGAGCTCCTTACACCTCACCCAGCTCACCTGGGATATCTGGTTTACCGGCTTGGGACACTCGAGACCATGCTTACCCACACACACACAGTCGGTCTCGATCGCTCCGCTCATCTGCTTCTCTGGTACTTCTTGTTAGGTCGATCTTGGTGCAGCGAGAGCGAGAGAGAGAGAGAATGGTGGGAAAGAATCTATCTTTATAGGAGTCTCACTACCCCTATCTTTCCCGCCAATCTTTAAAATCCTTTTGTTTCTAAGCAGTCCGGTGCTTAGTCAGTGATGGGCCATCATTAGACCCATGTGTACTCCGTGATTGGACTAATGGCCCTAAGTCTGGGACATATTTTGGTCTTTGTGTTGGGAAAAACTGGCTCCTCTCAATCTTTAAAATCCTTTTGTTTCTAAGCTCTCCGGTGCTTAGTCAGTGATGGGCCACCATCAGACCCATGTGTATTCCGTGATTGGACCAATGGCCCTAAGTCTGGGACATAAAAATGTTGGACTATAACCTGGTGTTGTGCGACTTCTCACCTAAGTCTGGGACATCTCCCGGTCTGTTGTGTTGGGAAAAACTGGCTCCCTTTCGGCTGGCTGAGCTAGTGGGTTCATTGTTCTGCTTCTCTTCTGAGATGGAGGTGAGAAGTGCTTTTGCATATTCTGGATGACTGACAGTTCTTTTGTCACAGCCAACTGCCATGCGTTCTCACAGAATCACAGAATCCCCACAGTGCAGATAGAGGCCATTTCGGCCCATCGAGCCTGCACCGACACATATCCCACCCTATCCCCGTAACCCCACGTATTTAATCCCCCCTAACACACTAAGGGTCAATCTATCATAGCCAAATCAACCTAACCCGCACATCTTTGGACTGTGGGAGGAAACCGGAGCACCCGGAGGAAACCCACGCAGACATGGGGAGAATGTGCAAACTCCACACAGACAGTTCTCTGGAGTTTTAACAAACCAGTTTTTCACATATCTGCACAGGGTGATCCCATCACAGGGAAACTACCCTCAGAAAAATCCCATAAAGTCCACAAAATATTCTTGACTGAGTCCATTCTTCAAACAGAGACTTTGCGATCTCTTCACCTCCTGACTCCTCAAAGCCTTTCCACCATCTACAAGGCACAAGTCAGGAGTGTGATGGAATACTCTTCACTTGCCTGGATGAGTGCAGCTCCAACAACACTCAAGAAGCTCGACACCATCCAGGACAAAGCAGCCCGCTTGATTGGCACCCCATCCACCACCTTAAACATTCACTCGCTCCACCACCGGCGCACCGTGGCTGCAGTGTGTACCACCTAAAAGATGCACTGCAGCAACTCGCCAAGGTTTCTTCGGCAGCACCTCCCAAACCCGCGACCTCTTCCACCTAGAAGGGCAAGGGCAGCAGGCACATGGGAACACCACCACCTCCAAGTTCCCCTCCAAGTCACACACCATCCTGACTTGGAAATATATCGCCGATCCTTCATTGTCGCTGGGTCAAAATCCTGGAACTCCCTCCCTAACAGCACTGTGGGAGCACCTTCACCACACGGACTGCAGCGGTTCAAGTAGGCGGCTCACCACCACTTTCTCAAGGGCAACTGGGAATGGGCAATAAATGCTGGCCTTGTCAGCGACGCCCACAACCCATAAACTAATTTTAACAAATGGTGTGATGCCCAGAACTGAACACAGTGTCCACATGGGGTCTGACCAGAGCTTTATATAAACTGTGACATCACTTCCTCCCCTTTATATAAACTGTGACATCACTTCCTGCCCTTTATATTCCAGCCCCCGAGATAAAGGTCAACATTCCATTAGCCCTTGAGATTGTTTGTACCTGTCCACTCGCGTTTACTGATTTCTGTAAATCTCTTTGCTCCGCCACAGTTCCTCGCTTCTTGCCATTTAAGAAATAAAAAACAATATTATGAAATATGCTAAAACTTTATAAAACTCTGATTAGGTCCCAGCTGGAGTATTGTGTTCAATTTTGGGCTCCGCACTTTGGGAAGAATGTCAAGGCTGACTACTCGCTGCGTAAAATATATTTTCATCTCTCTCTGGTTCTTTTGCCAATTCACTTCAATCTGTGTCCTCTGGTTACCGACCCTCCTGCCACTGGAAACAGTTTATCCTTATTTACTCGATCAAAAACTCCTCATGATTTTGAACACCTCTATTAAATCTCCCCTTAACCTTCTCTGCTCTAAGGAGAACAATCCCAGCTTCTCCAGTCTCTCCACGTAGCTGAAATTCCTCATCCCTGGCACCATTCCAGTAAATCTCCTCTGCGCCTTCATAGGAAGGTGCGTGCAATCGGAACGTGGGACAGCACAGCATTCTTTCAGAACTGGGCATATCCCCATGGATCTCAGACACTCAGCATAGAAGGAGACCATTCAGCCCCCACTGCTTTAAGCCCATGTGTGTATAATCCTGCTGGCAGCTGTCGCTCTTTGACGCTCCGCACATTCACTGGTGTTTTGGTGAACCTCTGATTGATCCTATGACACAGATGTAATTTTATCCCAACACTGGAATATTAGAAGTCCAGAAAATCAAATCAGCATTGACGCTGTTGGATTACAAATGAAAAGACAGCAGTAAAACTCCCAGGGCTAATCATTTATATATTGATTCATCACAAATTCCATTCAATCATGAAGGGTTTTGATTGAATAAATAAGGAGAAACTTTTTCCAGTGGCAGGAGGGTCAGTAACCAGAGGACACAGATTGAAGGGAATTGGCAAAAGAACCAGAGGGGAGATGAGGAGAATGTTTTTACACAGTGAGTTGTTGTGATCTGGAATGCGCTGCCTGAAAGGGCGGTGGAAGGAGATTCAATAATAACTTTCTAAAGGGAATTGGATCACTACTTGAAGGGGAAAGATTAGCAGGGCTGTGGGGAAAGAGCAGGGAGTGGGACTAATTGGAGAGCTCTTTCAAAGAGCCGGCACAGGCACGATGGGCCGAATGGCCTCCTCCTATGCTGTGAGATTCTCTGATTCTTGGATTCACTTGCTGCTGATCTTATGACCAGCCTTTCTTCGATTGACCGTGATGAGCTCCTCGAGAATCAGGGAGGGTTTGTGTTGAGTGCAGACAGCTCAAAGTGTTGGAGTTGGCCCAAACCAGGGTCACAACAGGTTACAAGTCACGTGATATAACAGTTTGGAATCACAGTGATCGGAAGAGTGGGTTGTGTGGACTGAATTACAGAACATTGTGATTGACCCATGGACCTCAAGTAGAAATGAAAGGAGATTATTAATAATGCTCATCAATCATTGGAAGAAATATTGAAGATTAAGAGGATGGCTGGTCAGATCCCAGCTCTGTTGTTGGTGTCTAGCTTCAGAAATGCAGAGATCCTGAGGACTGAATGCATTGATTCTGCGCATCCAGCAGGGGGCAGCACGCATTGAGCTGGCAGGGCTTCAATCCTGTCGCCCTGATTCTCCTGTGCTCCCTTTGAACATAGACTCTGGCTGGATGTGTGGAATCGGTGAATTGACCCTAAAATGCATTCCAATGATAGGAACAGGAGGAGGCCATTCAGCCCCTCGAGCCTGTTCCGCCATTCAATGAGATCTTGGGTGATCTGTGACCTAACTCCATTTACCCGCCTTTGCTCCATATCCCTCAGTACCCTTACCCAACAAAAATCAATCCATCTCAGTCTTGAAAGCTCCAATTGACTCCCAGCATCCACAGTGTTTGGGGATGGTGGGGGGGAGAGTTCCAGATTTCCACAATCCTTATTTGGAAAAAAGTGATTCCTGATTTTACTCCTGAACAGCCGAGCTCCAACCTTAAGAATATTCCCCCTTGCTCTGGATTCCCTCACCAAAGGAAATAGTTTTTCTCTATCCTGTGACTATGTTGCTTTTCTGTCCCTTGTTTTAGCATGTTAAACCATTTATTTTAAGTGGGTAATGGGCAATGGGCGATGGGTAATTTGCAATAGTTAATGGATAATGGCTGATGGGCATTGGTTAATGGGCATTGGTTAATGGGCATTGGTTAATGGGCGATGGGTAATTGGGCAATGGGCATTGGGAATTGGGCAATGGGTAATTGGGCAATGGGCATTGGGAATTGGGCAATGGGTAATTGGGCGATGGGTAATTGGGCGATGGGTAATTGGGCAATGGGTAATTGGGCGATGGGTAATTGGGTGATGGGTAATTGGGCGATGGGTAATTGGGCAATGGGTAATTGGGCGATGGGTAATTGACGTTGGACAATGGACGATGGGCATTGGATGATGGGCGATGGGCAATGGTCATTGGCCGATGGGCATTTGGCATTGGCCAATGGGCGATGGGCATTGGATGATGGTATTGGATGATGGGCGATGGGTGATGGTCATTGGCCGATGGGCGATGATTAGTGCCTCCCCAATAGATAATGTTTGTCCAGAACAAATTCTCGACTTGTGTTTCTAATTGTGGTTAAATCAGACACTGATATTTTGTTTAACATCTTGTTTTTTTTTGCTTTTGATGTTTGCAGTTCCGATATGGATCAAGTGGGGAGAAGGGTCCTGCAATATCAGCTCAGGAAGCACAGGCTCAGGCCATTCTACAGCAGGCCAGGGTAAGGAAATCTTCCTTTGTCACTCCCTCACCTCCACCTTCGATGCCCTAGTCCCCATTAAAACCATTACTGTCTCTTGCCCTATTCATTCCTCCTGGTAAAGCCCCCATTTCTGCTTCCTTAAGTCCAAGAGATGCAGACTTGAACATTTATGGCAGATAACTGGTTTAGCCATTCATCGCCAGATCTGGCTGGACCACATTAAGCATTATCGGGTCCTGCTCTCCTTTTCCAAAACTGCTCACTGTTAGAGGATCATCCTGGAATGTAAAGATAACCCCCGGCTTCTCTTCACCACAAATCATCTTCTTAAACATCTCTCCCCCGTCTCCTCCACCCTCCCCTCCAACAATAAGTATGAGGAGCTCATGGACTTGTTTGTTACTAAGATTGAGATCATTCATTTAGCTGAGGTCAGTTTGGGAGTGTGGGGTCAGTTTGGGAGTGAGGTCAGTTTGGGAGTGAGGGGTCAGTTTGGGAGAGAGGAGTCAGTTTGGGAGAGAGGAGTCAGTTTGGGAGTGTGGGGTCAGTTTGGGAGTGTGGGGTCAGTTTGGGAGTGAGGTCAGTTTGGGAGTGAGGGGTCAGTTTGGGAGAGAGGAGTCAGTTTGGGAGAGAGGAGTCAGTTTGGGAGTGTGGGGTCAGTTTGGGAGTGTGGGGTCAGTTTGGGAGTGTGGGGTCAGTTTGGGAGTGTGGGGTCAGTTTGGGAGAGAGGAGTCAGTTTGGGAGTGTGGGGTCAGTTTGGGAGTGTGGGGTCAGTTTGGGAGTGAGGTCAGTTTGGGAGTGAGGTCAGTTTGGGAGTGAGGGGTCAGTTTGGGAGAGAGGAGTCAGTTTGGGAGAGAGGAGTCAGTTTGGGAGTGTGGGGTCAGTTTGGGAGTGTGGGGTCAGTTTGGGAGTGTGGGGTCAGTTTGGGAGAGAGGAGTCAGTTTGGGAGAGAGGAGTCAGTTTGGGAGTGTGGGGTCAGTTTGGGAGAGAGAAGTCAGTTTGGGAGTGTGGGGTCAGTTTGGGAGAGAGGGGTCAGTTTGGGAGTGAGGGGTCAGTTTGGGAGAGAGGGGTCAGTTTGGGAGTGAGGGGTCAGTTTGGGAGAGAGGGGTCAGTTTGGGAGAGAGGGGTCAGTTTGGGAGTGTGGGGTCAGTTTGGGAGAGAGGAGTCAGTTTGGAAGTTCGGGGTCAGATTGGGAGTGAGGGGTCAGATTGGGAGTGAGGGGTCAGTTTGGGAGTGAGGTCAGTTTGGGAGTGAGGAGTCAGTTTGGGAGTGAGGTCAGTTTGGGAGTGAGGGGTCAGTTTGGGAGTGAGGAGTCAGTTTGGGATCAGTTTGGGAGTGTGGGGTCAGTTTGGGAGTGTGGGGTCAGTTTGGGAGAGAGGGGTCAGTTTAGGAGTGAGGGGTCAGTTTGGGAGTGGGGGGTCAGTTTGTGAGTGTGAGGTCAGTTTGGAAGTTCAGGGTCAGATTGGGAGTGAGGGGTCAGATTGGGAGTGAGGAGTCAGTTTGGGAGTGAGGTCAGTTTGGGAGAAACATAGAAACATAGAAAAATAGGAGCAGGAGTAGGCCATTCGGCCCTTCGAGCCTGCTCCACCATTCAATATGATCATGGCTGATCCTCTATCTCAATACCATATTCCCGCTCACTCCCCATACCCCTTGACGCCTTTTGTGTCGAGAAATCTATCTAGCTCCTTCTTAAATATATTCAGTGACTTGGCCTCCACAGCCACCTGTGGTAGAGAATTCCACAGGTTCACCTCATCTCAGTCCTAAATGTCCTACCCCGTATCCTGAGACTGTGACCCCTCCTTCTAGATCCCCCCAGCCAGGGAAACATCCTCCCTGCATCCAGTCTGTCTAGCCCTGTCAGAATTTTATACATTTCAATGAGATCCCCTCTCATTCTTCTAAACTCTAGTGAATACAGGCCTAGTCGACCCAATCTCTCCTCATACGACAGTCCTGCCATCCCAGGAATCAGTCTGGTGAACCTTCGCTACACTCCCTCTATGGTAAGTATATCCTTCCTTAGGTAAGGAGACCAAAACTGCACACAGTACTCCAGGTGTGGTCTCACCAAGGCCCTGTATAACTGTAGTAAGACATCCTTGCTCCTGTACTCAAATCCTCTTGCAATGAAGGCCAACATACCATTTGCCTTCCTAACTGCTTGTAGCACCTGCATGTTTGCTTTCAGTGACTGGTGTACAAGGACACCCAGGTCCCTTTGTACATCAGCATTTCCCAATCTATCACCATTTAAATAATACTCTACCTTTCTGTTTTTCCTACTGAAGTGGTTAACTTCACATTTATCCACGTTATACTGCATCTGCCATGTATTTGCCCACTCACTCAACTTGTCTAAATTGCTTTGAAGCCTCTTTGCATCCTCCTCACAACTTACAATCCCATCTAGTTTCGTGTCATCAGCAAACTTGGAAATATTACATTTGGTTCCCTCATCCAAATCATTGATATATATTGTGAATAGCTGGGGCCCAAGCACTGATCCCTGCGGTACCCCACTAGTCACCGCCTGCCACCCTGAAAAAGACCCATTTATTCCTACTCTCTGTTTCCTGTCTGTTAACCAATTTTCAATCCATGCCAGTATATTACCCCCAATCCCATGTGCTTTAATTTTGCACACTAACCTCTTATGTGGGACTGTATCAAAGGCCTTCTGAAAATCCAAATACACCACATCCACTGGTTCTCCCTTATCTATTCTACAAGTTACATCCTCAAAAATCTATAGTAGGTTTGTCAAACACGATTTCCCTTTCATAAATCCAGGTTGACTTTGTCTAAGAACATAAGAAATAGGAGCAGGAGTAGGCCATTCGGCCTTTCGAGCCTGTTCCGCCATTCAATGAGATCGTGGCTGATCTTCTGCCTCAACTCCATTCACCGGGCCTGTCGCCATATCCCTTGATGCCCTTACTAGTCAGAAATCTATCGACTTCTGTTTTGAATATACCCAATGACTGAGCCTCCACAGCCCTCTGGGGTAGAGAATTCACCACCCTCTGTGTGAAGAAATTTCTTCTCATCTCAGTCCTGAATGGCCTACCCTTTATCTTAAGGCAGTGGCCCCTGGTTCTAGACTCCCCAGCCAAGGGAAACATTCTCCCAGCATCCATCCTATCAAGCCCTGTAATAATTTTGTATACTTCAATGAGATCCCCTCTCATTCTTCTGAATTCAAGAGAATACAGGCCTAGTTTACTCAATCTCTTCTCATACGACAGTCTCGCCATCCCAGGACTGAATCTCATAAACCTTCGTTGCACTCCCTCTATGGCAAGTATATCCTTCCTTAGGTAAGGAGACCAAAATTGTACACAGTACTCCAGGTGTGGTCTCACCAAGGCCAAATATATTTGGAGTAAGACATCTTTACTCCTGTACTCAAATCCTCTTGTAATGAAGGCCAGCATACCATTTGCCTTCCTAATGGCTTGCTGCACCTGCACATTCACTTTCAGTGACTCACGTACAAGGACACCCAAGACCCTTTGAGCATCTGCATTCCCCAATCTTTCACCATTTAGGAAATACTCTGCCTTTCTGTTTTTTCTACCAAAGTGGATAACTTCACATTTATCCACATTATATTCCATCTGCCACGTTCTCGCCCACTCACTGAGCCTGTCGAGATCTCCTTGAAGCCTCTTCACATCCTCTTCGCAACTGACACTGCCACCTAGCTTTGTATCATCAGCAAATTTGGAAATGTTACATTTAGTTCCCTCATCCAAATCATTGATATAGATTGTGAATAGCTGGGGCCCAAGCAGCGATCCTTGCGTTACCCCACTAGTCACAGCCTGCCATCCTGAAAAAGACCCGTTTATCCCTACTCTTTGTTTTCTGTCTGTTAACCAATTCTCAATCCATGATAGTATATTACCCCCAATTCCATGTGCCCTAATTTTGTTCACGAACCTCTTGTCTGGGATCTTATCGAAGGCCTTCTCAAAATCCAGATACACCACATCTACCGGTTCCCCTTTGTCTACTCCACTAGTTACATCCTCAAAGAACTCCAATAGGTTTGTCAAACAGGATTTCCCTTTCATAAATCCATGTTGACTCTGTCCAATCTTACTATTAGTTTCTAAGTGGCCAGTTATTGCATCCTTTATAATAGATTCCAGCATTTTCCCAACTACTGATGTGAGGCTAACAGGTCTGTAGTTCCCTGTTTTCTCTCTCCCTCCTTTCTTAAATAGCAGGGTTACATTTGCTATCCTCCAATCTGCAGGAACCGTTCCAGAATCTATAGAATTTTGGAAGAAGACAACCAATGCATCCACTATTCCAATGGCCACCTCTTTCAAAACAATAGGATGTAGGCCATCCAGTCCTTGGGATTTATCGACTTTTAGTCCAATTAATTTTGCTAGTACTGTTTTTTTACTAATAATAATTTCTTTAAGTTCCTCATTCTCATCACACCCTTGGTTTTCTCGTATTTCTGGGAGGTTTTTTGAGTCTTCTTCCATGAAGACAGAAACAAAGTATTTATTTAATTTCTCAGTCATTTCCTCATTCCCCATTATGAATTATCCCGTCTCTGACTGTAAAGGACCTACATTTACCTTCGTTAGCCTTTTCCTTTTCACATACCTATAGAAGCTTTTACAATCCGTTTTTATATTTTTCGCTAGTTTGTGCTCATATTCCATTTTCCCTTTCTTTATCAATTTCTTGGTCCCCCTTTGCAGATTTCTAAAAAGATCCCAATCCTCAGGCTGACCGCTTTTTCTGGCAACTTTATAAGCTTCCTCCTTTGACTTAATACTAGCTTTAATTTCTTTTGTTAGCCATGGTTGGATCACTTTTCCTTTTGGGTTTTTATGCCCTAGAGGAATATATGTTTGTTGCAAATTATGCATTATTTCCTTGAATGTTAGCCATTGTATATCCACCTTCATACCTTTTAGTGTAGTCTCCCAATCTACCATGGCCAACTTGTCCCTCATACCCTTGTAGTTTCCTCTGTTTAGATTGAAGACCTTAGTTTCAGATTGGACTACATCACTCTCAAACTTAATGTAAAATTCAATCATATTATAATCCCATTGATATTTACTAAGTGTCCTGTTATCACATCCTTTATAATAGACTCTAGCATTTTCCCTACTACTGATGTTAGGCTAACTTTATCTGTAGTTCCCTGTTTTTTCTCTCTCTCCTTTTTTAAATAGTCGGGTTACATTTGCCACCCTCCAATCTGCAGGAACTGTTCCATAATCTATAGAATTTTGGAAGATGACAACCAATGCACCCACTATTTCCATGGCTACCTCTTTTAGTACTCTGGGATACAGATTATCAGGCCTTGGGGATTTATCGGCTTTCAGTCCCATTAATTTCTCCAGCACTACTTTTTTACTAATACTAATTTCCTTTAATTCCTCCTTCGCACTAGACCCTTGATTCCCTAGCATTTCTGGGAAGTTATTTGTGTCCTCTTCCATGAAGATTTCTGTTAGATTTAAGGTCATTATGGAAAAGGACAAGGAGAGGCCAGGAATAAAAATTCTAAATTCGTGAAAAGCAAATTTTGCTAAGCTCAGACGGGATTTAGCCATAGTGGACAGGAAACAGCTACTTGAAGGTAAATCAGTGTCAGAGCAGTGGGAGGCATTCAAGGAGGAGATCCGGAGGGTTCAGACCAAATATGTGCCCTTAAAGAAAAAAGGTGGGATTAACAAATCTAGAGCCCCCTGGATGTCTAGAGACATGCAGGGTAGGATAAAGAAAAAAAGGGAGGCATATGACAGATACCGAGGGCTAAATACTCCAGAATCTTTTGAGGAGTACAGAAAGTGCAGGGGTGCAATTAAAAAGGATATTAGGAAAGCAAAGAGAGAGCATGAAAAATTCTTGGCAAGTAAAATCAAGAAAAACCCAAAGATGTTTTATAAATATATTAAGAGTAAGAGGATAACTAAAGAAAGGGTAGGGCCTATTAGAGATCATGAGGGTAATCTGTGTGTGGAGGCTGGAGACGTCGGTAGGGTTCTTAATGAATACTTTGCGTCTGTTTTCACAAAGGAGAGGGGCGAAGCAGACATTGCTATCAGGGGGGGGAGGAGTGTGAAATATTAGATGAAATAAACATCGTGAGAGAGGAAGTATTAAGGGGTTTAGCAGCTTTAAACGTGGATAAATCCCCAGGCCCGGATGAAATATATCTCAGGCTGTTAAGCGAAGCAAAAGAGGAAATAGCAGAGGCCCTGACCATCATTTTCCAATCCTCTCTGGCTTCAGGTGTGGTGCCGGAGGACTGGAGGACTGCTAATGTGGTACCCATGTTTAAAAAGGGAGAAAAGGATAGACCGAGTAATTTCAGGCCAGTCAGCCTAACCTCGGTAGTGGGAAAATTATTGGAAAGAATTCTGAAGGACAGGATAAATCTTCATTTAGAAAGACACGGATTAATCACTGCCTGAAAGGATGGTAGAGGCAGGAACCCTAACCACATTTAAAAAGTACTTGGATGTGCACTTGGGATGCTCTAACCTGCAGGGCTACGGACCAAGAGCTGGGAAGTGGGATTAGGCTGGATAGCTCTTTCTTGGCCGGCGCGGACACAATGGGCCGAAACGGCCTCCTTCCTTGCTGTAACTTTCTATGATTCTATGAAGACAGAAAAAAAGTATTTGTTTAATTGCTCTGCCATTTCCTTGTTCCCCATTATAAATTCTCCCATTTCTGACTGTAAGGGACCTACATTTGACTTCACTAATCTTATTCTTTTTGCTTACCTGTAGAAGCTTTTACAGTCTGATTTTATGTTCCTTGCAAGTTTACTCTCATACTCTATTGTTCCCCTCTGAATCAATCTTTTTGTCCTTTTTTGCTGAACTCTAAACTGCGCCCAATCCTCAGGCTTGCTACTTTTTATGGCAACTTTATATGACTCCTCTTTGGATCTAATACTATCCTTAATTTCTTTTGTTAGACATGGTTTGGCCGTTTTTCCTTTTGTGTTTTTGCACCAGAAAGGAATGTATAACTGTTGCAATTCATGCATTCGTTCCTTAAATGTTAGCCATTGCCTATCCACCGTCATGCCTTTTAATGAAGCTCCCCAATCTATCATAGCCAACTCACTCCTCATACCTTCATAGTTTCCTTTGTTTAGATTTAAGACCCTAGTTTCGGATTGGACGACTTCACTTTCCATCTTAATGAGGAATTCTTCATGTTATGGTCACTCTTCCCTAAAGGACCCCGCACAACAAGATTATTAATTAACCCCTTCTCATTGCACAATACCCAATCAAGGATAGCCTGTTCCCTAGTTGGCTCCTCAACATGTTGGTCTAAGAAACAATCTCGTACACACTCCAGGAATTCATCCTCCACAGTATTAATGCTAATTTGGTTTGGCCAGTCTATATGTAGATTAAAGTCATCCATGATTACTGTAGTACCCTTGTTACATGCATCTCTAATTTTTTGATTGATGCCATCCCCTACATTACCACTACTGTTTGGAGGCCTAGAGACAACTCCCACCAATGTTTTCTGCCCTTTTATGCTTCTTAGCTCCACCCAGACTGATTCTACATCTTGATTTTTTGAGCCAATATCCTTTCTCACTATTGCTCTGATTTCATCCTTTACTAACAACGCCACCCCACCTAATTTTCCAAGTACTTTTTAAATGTGGTTTGGGTTCTTGCCTCTACCACCCTTTCAGGCAGTGAGTTCCAGACCCCCACAACCCTCTGGGTGAAGAAATTTCCCCTCAAATCGCCTCTAAACCTTCCACCAATTACTTTAAATCTATGCCCCCTGGTTTTTGACCCCTCTGCTAAGGGAAATAGGTCCTTTCTATCCACTTTATCTAGGCCTCTCATAATTTTATACACCTCAATAAGGTCTCCCCTCAGCCTCCTCTGTTCCAAGGAAAACAGACCCAGCCTATCCAGTCTTTCCTCATAGCTAAGATTCTCTACTCCCGGCAACATCCTTGTAAATCTCCTCTGTACCCTCTCTAGTGCAATCACATCTTTCCTGTAATGTGGTGACCTGAACTGCACGCAGTACTCCAGCTGAGGCCTAACTAGTGTTTTATACAGTTGAAGCATAACCCCCCTGCTCTTGTATTCTATGCCACGGCTAATAAAGGCAAGCATTCCGTATGCCTTCTTAACCACCTTATCTACCTGGCCTACTACCTTCAGGGATCTGTGGACATGCACTCCAAGGTCCCTTTGTTCCTCTACACTACTTAGTGTCCTACTATTTAATGTGTATTCCCTTTCCTTGTTAGCCCTCCCCAAATGCATTACCACACACTTCTCCAGATTGAATTCCATTTGCCACTGTTCTGCCCACCTGACCAATTTATTGATATCTTCCTGCAGTCTACTGCTTCCTTCTTCAGTATCAACCACACAGCCGATTTTAGTATCATCTGCAAACTTCTTAATCATACCCACTATATTCAAGTCTAGATCATTCATATATATCACAAAAAGCAAGGGACCTAGTACTGAGCCTTGCGGAGCCCCACTGGAAACAGCCTTCCAGTCACAAAAATACCCATCTACCATTACCCTCTGCTTCCTGTCTCCGAGCCAGTTTTGAATCCAACTTGACACTTTGCCCTGGATCCCATGGGCTTTTAACTTCGTGACCAGTCTGCCATGTGGAACCTTATTAAAAGCCTTGCTAAAGTCCATAAAAACTACATCAAACGCACTACCCTCATCTACCCTCCTTGTTACCTCCTCAAAAAATTCAATCAAGTTTGTCAGACACGACCTTCCCTTAACAAATCCGTGCTGATCTCTTTGATTAATCCATGTCTTTCTAAATGAAGATTTATCCTGTCCTTCAGAATTCTTTCCAATAATTTTCCCACCACCGAGGTTAGGCTGACTGGCCTGTAATTACTCGGTCTATCCTTTTCACCATTTTTAAACAAGGGTACCACATTAGCAGTCCTCCAGTCCTCCGGCACCACACCTGTAGCCAGAGAGGATTGGAAAATGATGGTCAGGGCCTCTGCTATTTCCTCTTTTGCTTCGCTTAACAGCCTGGGATACATTTCATCTGGGCCTGGGGATTTATCCACTTTTAAAGCTGCTAAACCCCTTAATACTTCCTCTCTCACTATGTTTATTTCATCTAATATTTCACACTCCTCCCCCCTGATCGCAATGTCTGCTTCGCCCCTCTCCTTTGTGAAAACAGACGCAAAGTATTCATTAAGAACCCTACCAACGTCTCCCGCCTCCACACACAGATTACCCTCATGATCTCTAATAGGCCTACCCTTTCTTTCGTTATCCTCTTACTCTTAATATATTTATAAAACATCTTTGGGTTTTCCGTGATTTTACTTGCCAAGAGCTGGGAAGTGGGATTAGGCTGGATAGCTCTTTGTTGGCCGCCGCGGACACGATGGGCTGAAATGGTCTCCTTCTGTGCTGTAACTTTCTATGATTCTATGATTCTATGCCCTCCTTTTCATTTTTGCCATTCCTTCCTAAATATTGAATATCCTTGGATATTCAGCTCCCAGCCTTGGTCACCCTGCAGCCATGTCTCTGTAATCGCAATTATATCGTATCCGTTTACATCTATTTGTGCTGTTAATTTGTCTACCTTATTACGAATGCTTCGTGCATTCAGATACAGTGCCTTTAGATTTGTCTTTTTAACATTTATAGACACCTTAACATTTTTTTGTACTATGGCCCTATTTGTCTCATTACCATTTTTTCTTACCCGGACCCTATTTGTTAGTGCACTCCTTTGTTTGTACGCTCTGTCCCTTCCTGACACAATGTGCTTATCCTTACCCCAATCACTTTCCTGCACTGCTTCCTTGTCTTTTCTCTTTAGCATTCTAGATTTTTCTCCACCGGGTCCCTCCCCCCACCCCCGCCCCTGTTTAGTTTAAATCTCTATCTACCTCCCTAGTTATTCGATTCGCTAGAACTCTGGTCCCAGCATGGTTCAGGTGTAGTCCGTCCCAACAGAACAGCTCTCTCTTTCCCCAGTACTGGTGCCAGTGCCCCACGAATCGAAACCCACTTCTCCCACACCAATCTTTGAGCCGGGCATTCATCTCCCTGATCCTATTGACCAATTTGCTCGTGGCTCCGGTAATAATCCAGAGATTATGACCTTTGTGGTTCTGCTTTTAATTTAGTCCCTAGCTGCTCAAACTCTCTCAGCATAACCTCTTTCTTTGTCCTACCTATATCGTTGGTACCTACGTGGACCATGACAACTGGATCCTCCCTCTCCCACTCCAAGTTCTTCTCCAGCCCGGAGAAGATGTCCTTTACCCTGGCACCGGGTAGACATCAGAGCCTTCGGGACTCACGCTCCTGGCTGCAGAGAACAGTGTCTATCGCCCTAACTATACTGTCACCTACTACAACCACCTTCCTTTTTACTCCCCCCACTTGAACGGCTTCCTGTACCACGGTGCCGTGGTCAGTTTGCTCATCCTCCCCGCAGTCCCCGCACTTGTCCACAAGGGTTGCAAGAACTCGAATCTATTGGAGAAGTGCAGGGACTGAGGCTCCTGCAATTCTACCTCCTGGATCCCCGTACCTGCCTCACTCGCAGTCACACCCTCCTGTCCCTGACCACGTGTCAATTCTAAAGTATTTAATCTAAGGGGTGTGGCTGCCTCCTGGAGCAAAAGGTTCAGGTAACTTTCTCCCTACCTGATGTCTCGTAATGTCTGCAGCTCGGACTCCAGCTCCTCAACTCGGAGCCGAAGTTCCTCGAGCCGCAGACACTTAGCGCGGATGTAGTCACCGTGGACAAAAATGTCCACAAGCTCCCACATGTTGCAGCAGCAACACATCTCCTGTTCTCCCATTATTTTATTTATTTAATTAATTAGTTTAGTGTTAATCAAATTATTTTCCTCGTTTAGTTTATTAAATTAAGTTTAGTTTTTAAAATTTAGTTATATGTTATATGTTAACTTATAACTTAGCCCACAGTTACTACCAATCACTTCCCTGCCTTACCTGAGACGTCACACTGCAGTTTTCTCTTGTTGATGAAGGTCTGCTGTAGCTTTTATCCCCGCTCTCGGGCCTCGGTCTCTCCCGCTCTCGGGCCTCGGTCTCTCCCGCTCTCGGGCCCCGGTCTCTCCCGCTCTCGGGCCTCGCTCTGCTCCCGCTCTCAGGACTCGGTCTGCTCCTGCTCAGGTCCGCCGCAGCTCTGCGGGAGAAGTTAGGAAAATCAAGCACCTCCTTCCTCCACTTCAACGAGCTCCCACACTTACCAAACTCCCAGTTGTTCACTCAGTGCTGGCTGCACTCACAGGCCCCTGTGTTTATATTGTTTGTGACTCAGATGAGTCACCACTGCTCTGCTACTGTTTCAGGAACCAGTTTAATCCAGTTAGCTAATTAACTAACGACAGCAGCTCTCCAGCAGGAGATCTTGCTCGTTTGTCTCTGCTTAAGCCTGAAGGAACTTAAAAATTAAAAGTTTAAATGTTAACTGAAACAGTTGATCTTGCTTAAGAGCTATTAGCAATTAACACTAGATTTTAAAAGAGATGAACACGTAAAACTCCCACACTTACCAAACTCCCAGTTGTTCACTCTGTTCGCGATGCACTCAGTGCTGGCTGCACTCACAGGCCCCTGTGTTTATGAGAGTGAGTTCAGTTTGCGAGTGCAGGCTCAGTTTGGGAGTGAGGAGTCAAATTGTGAGGTCAGTTTGGGAGTGAGGTATAAGTTTGGGAGGGCGCAGTCAGTTTGGGAGTGAGGAGTCAGTTTAGGGTCAGTTCAGGGTCAGTTCGGGTTCTGTTTGGGAGTGAGGGGTCAGTTCGGTGTCAGTTTGGGAGTGAGGGGTCAGTTCGGGTCAGTTTGGGAGTGAAGGGTCAGTTCGAGGTCAGTTTGGGAGTGAGGGGTCAGTTTGGGTGTTGGGTCAGTTTGGGAAAGTGAGGTCAGTTTGGGGTCAGTTTGGGAGTGAGGGGTCAGTGTGTGGTTAGTTTGGGAGGGCGGGATCAGTTTGGGAGTTGGGTTAGTTTGGGAGTGAGGTCAGTTTGGGGTGAGTGAGGGGTCATTTTGGGAGGGTGGGGTCAGTTTGGGAGTGAGGGGTCAGATTGGGAGCGTGGGGTCAGTTTGGGAGTGAGGGGTCAGTTTGGGGTCAGTTTGGGAGTTTGAGGTCAGTTTGGGGTGAGTGAGGGGTCAGTTTGGGAGTGAGGGGTCAGTTTGGGAGTGAGGTCAGTTTGGGAGTGAGGGGTCAGTTTGGGAGTGAGGGGTCAGTTTGGTAGTGAGGTCAGTTTGGGAGTCAGGTCAGTGAGAGGTCAGTTTGGGAGTTGGGTCAGTTTGGGAGTGAGGTCAGTTTGGGGTGAGTGAGGGGTCAGTTTGGGCGTCCAAGGTCAGTTTGGGAGTTCGAGGTCAGTTTGGGAGTTCAGGGTCAGTTTGGGAGTGAGGGGTCAGTTTGGGAGTCGGGTTAGTTTGGGAGTGAGGTCAGTTTGGGGTGAGTGAGGGGTCAGTTTGGGAGTAAGGGGTCAGTTTGGGAGTTCGGGGTCAGTTTGGGAGTTCAGGGTCAGTTTGGGAGTTCGGGGTCAGTTTGAGAGTGAGTGGTCAGTTTGGGCGTCCAAGGTCAGTTTGGGAGTTCGAGGTCAGTTTGGGAGTTCAGGGTCAGTTTGGGAGTTCGAGGTCAGTTTGGGAGTTCGGGGTCAGTTTGGGAGTTCGGGGTCAGTTTGGGAGTTCAGGGTCAGTTTGGGAGTTCGGGGTCAGTTTGAGAGTGAGTGGTCAGTTTGGGAGTTCGGGGTCAGTTTGAGAGTGAGTGGTCAGTTTGGGCGTCCGAGGTCAGTTTGGGAGTTCGAGGTCAGTTTGGGAGTTCAGGGTCAGTTTGGGAGTTCGAGGTCAGTTTGGGAGTTCGGGGTCAGTTTGGGAGTTCGGGGTCAGTTTGGGAGTGAGTGGTCAGTTTGGGAGTGAGTGGTCAGTTTGGGAGTTCAGGGTCAGTTTGGGAGTTCGAGGTCAGTTTGGGAGTTCGGGGTCAGTTTGGGAGTTCGGGGTCAGTTTGGGAGTTCGGGGTCAGTTTGGGAGTGAGTGGTCAGTTTGGGCGTTCGAGGTCAGTTTGGGAGTTCGGGGTCAGTTTGGGAGTGAGTGGTCAGTTTGGGAGTTCGGGGTCAGTTTGGGAGTTCAGGGTCAGTTTGGGTGTTCGAGGTCAGTTTGGGAGTTCGGGGTCAGTTTGGGAGTTCGGGGTCAGTTTGGGAGTTCGGGGTCAGTTTGGGAGTGAGTGGTCAGTTTGGGAATTCGAGGTCAGTTTGGGAGTGAGTGGTCAGTTTGGGAGTTCGAGGTCAGTTTGGGAGTGAGGGGTCAGTTTGGGAGTTCGAGGTCAGTTTGGGAGTGATGGGTCAGTTGGGAATTCGGGGTCAGTTTGGGAGTGAGTGGTCAGTTTGGGAATTCGAGGTCAGTTTGGGAGTGAGTGGTCAGTTTGGGAGTTCGAGGTCAGTTTGGGAGTGAGGGGTCAGTTTGGGAGTTCGAGGTCAGTTTGGGAGTGATGGGTCAGTTGGGAATTCGGGGTCAGTTTGGGAGTGAGTGGTCAGTTTGGGAGTGAGCTCAGTCTGAGTGTGTTTATGGTCCACACGAGCCTCCTCCCACCCCTCTTCATCTCACCCTATCAGCATATCCTTCTATTCCTTTCTGCCTCATGTGTTTATCCAGCTTCCCCTTAAATGTATCTGCACTATTCATTTCAACCACTCCCTGTGGCAGTAAGTTCTACATTCTCACCACTCTCTGTGTAGAAACTTTGTTGTCCTTAATTTCTAAATCATAGATTCATAGAATCAGACAGCACAGGAAGAGGCCATTCGGCCCATCGTGCCTGTGCCGGCTCTTTGAAAGAGCTCTCCAATTAGTCCCACTCCCTGCTCTTTCCCCACAGCCCTGAAAATATCTCCCCTTCACGTATTTCTCCAATTCCCTTTTGAAAGTTACTATTGAATCTGCTTCCACCGCCCTTTCAGGCAGCGCATTCCAGATCACAGCAACTCGTTATCTCCCCTCTGGTTCTTTGGCCAGATATTAAAATCTGTGTCCTCTGGTTACCAACTCTCCTGCCTTCAATATGACCCTTGCGTTTAAATTCTATGCAAGGCAGCAAAGCTTCCTTGGATTTGCATTGAGATAAATTGTGACTGTGTTTTGTTCTCTCTAGATTGCGATGCGAGGTCCTTCTGGCCCAATGGGTCTGACTGGGAGATCGGGTCCTGTGGTAAGTTATTAACTAGATTGGTTTTTGCCCATTCCCACTTTCCAAGTGTTCTTCCTATGTTTAAATCTCACTCCTGCTGCACCAGGGACTGGACGCTGTTAACTAATTGGGACGAGTTTACAGTCGGGAATGTGGGGCATTGACAGGGCTAAATAAAATGGGAGGGGGAGTGGGGTGGGGGCTGGGAGGAGATGTGTGGCTGGAAGAGTTTGCAGAGGTAAGGAAGGAAATCGCAGAGTTTCATTAACAGGTGGTTAAAGTTAGAACTCCCATTTATAAAGGGCCTTTCACAACCTCCGCAAGTCCCAAAGCGCTTCAATTAGCTACTTCTGACGTGAATTCAATGTTGTACTGCAGGAAAAGCAACAGCCAATTTGCGCACAGTAAGATCACACATACAGCAATGTGATAATGACCAGATCATCTGTTTTTGGTGATGTTTGTTGAGGGGTCAATATTGGTCAGGACACCAGGAGGAGTCCCCTGCTTTAATTTAATGCCATGCCATCTTTCACATCTACCTGAGAGGGGAGACGGGGCCTCGGTTTAACCTCTCATCCGAAAGATGGCACCTCCAACAATGCAGCACTCCCTCAGTACTGCCCCTCCGACAGTGCAGCGCTCCCTCAGTACTGACCCTCCGACAGTGCAGCGCTCCCTCAGTACTGCCCCTCCGACAGTGCAGCGCTCCCTCAGTACTGCCCCTCCGACAGTGCAGTGCTCCCTCAGTACTGCCCCTCCGACAGTGCAGCACTCCCTCAGTACTGCCCCTCCGACAGTGCAGCGCTCCCTCAGTACTGCCCCTCCGACAGTGCAGCGCTCCCTCAGTACTGCCCCTCCGACAGTGCAGCACTCCCTCAGTACTGCCCCTCCGACAGTGCAGCGCTCCCTCAGTACTGCCCCTCCGACAGTGCAGCGCTCCCTCAGTACTGCCCCTCCGACAGTGCAGCGCTCCCTCAGTACTGCCCCTCCGACAGTGCAGCGCTCCCTCAGTACTGCCCCTCCGACAGTGCAGCGCTCCCTCAGTACTGCCCCTCCGACAGTGCAGCGCTCCCTCAGTACTGACCCTCCAACAGTGCAACACTCCCCCAGTACTCCCCCTCCGACAGTGCAGCGCTCCCTCAGTACACCCCCTCCGACAGTGCAGCACTCCCTCAGTACTGCCCCTCCGACAGTGCAGCGCTCCCTCAGTACTGACCCTCCGACAGTGCAGCGCTCCCTCAGTACTGCCCCTCCGACAGTGCAGCGCTCCCTCAGTACTGCCCTGGAGTGTCATCCTGGATTACGAGCTCAAGTCTCTGGAGTGTGACTCGAACACACGACCTTCTGACTCAGTGGCGAGAGTGCTGCCCACTGAGTTGGCTTTGGAGAAATACAAAGGTATTTTCTTAAAATGTGGAATTTGTCTCATCTGTTCCCCCAGAGGATTCAAACAGCCAGACACACTTGTGTCGCTGATGTATAAAGTCGGTCAGGTTTCCAAGTGTTGTAGCACTCCCTTTTAAAGTCTATCTGTCGATGTTCGCCAGGCAGTGGGGATGATCTCGAGATTACAGTAATTGCCAATTGTGGCCAAGGTTATTTTAAGCCATCGTACGTTTCAGACTCGACTCTCACTCACCAACGGTAGCCTCCCTCCCCGAGTCTAAGTGAGTTTTATTTTAACCAGACTAGACTCCTTGACTCGGAACAATTCCCTTCCAGCTGCTCCTGATATTTAGTCTTGTTCCTGTCCATAGCCAAGGATGAAAAAAGGTTGAAAGGCGCCGAGTGTTTGTTGTGTCCCCCTGAGGGCTTTCGATTGCAGATTGCGGTCTGAATATATTCTAGACATAGCTGACTCCACAAGTTAGCAGGAAAGGCTTGGAAATAATGGAAACACATGGATCAAATCAATCAGTCCTACAACAAGTAACTGAACTCCTCGTCCCTCTGCAATCAGAGACGCAATCCTCCACAAAACCATTCACCACCCTTGAAAGGGGCCTTGCCTTCAACCCAAGGAAAGCTAAAGCTTTTGGGCTGATCTGAGTGTTGATTTACAGAGATCACAAATAAATTCACCTCGTCCAATCACCGTCAATCCACTCAATCCTCATCCAATCATCATCAAGCCACTCAATCCTCGTCCAATCACCGTCAATCCACTCAATCCTCGTCCAATCACCATCAAACCACTCAATCCTCGTCCAATCACCGTCAAGCCACTCAATCCTCATCCAATCACCATCAAACCACTCAATCCTCATCCAATGACCATCAAACCACTCAATCCTCGTCCAATCACCGTCAATCCACTCAATCCTCGTCCAATCACCGTCAATCCACTCAATCCTCGTCCAATCACCGTCAATCCACTCAATCCTTATCCAATCACCATCAAACCACTCAATCCCCGTCCAATCACCATCAAGCCACTTAATCCTCATCCAATCACCGTCAAACCACTCAATCCTCGTCCAATCGCCATCAATCCACTCAATCCTCGTCCAAACACCGTCAAACCACTCAATCCTCGTCCAATCACCATCAAACTACTCAATCCTCGTCCAATCACCATGAAACCACTCAATCCTCGTTGAGGCAAAATAATACTGATTGCTTGTCACCACAGGAAAAGGAGGATGCCATTCAACACCTCGAGCTTGTTCCGCCATTCAATTAGATCATAGCTGATCTGTATCTCAACTCTATCTACCCACCTTTACTCCCTCCTCCCTCCCTCCTTCCTCCTCCTCCCTCAATCCTCTCTCCTCCCTTCATTCCTCACTCCCTCCCCCCTCCCTCCCTCCCTCACTCCATTGCTCCCTCCATCCATCCCTCCCTCCCTCTCTCCTCTCTCCTCCCTCTCTCCTCTTTCCTCCCTCCCTCGCTCCCTCCCTCTCTCCTCCCTCCCTCCCTCTCTCCCCTCCTCGCTCCCTCTTCTCTCCTCCCTCCCTCACTCCCGCTCTCCTCCCTCCTCCCTCTCTCCTCCCTCCCTCGCTCCCTCCCTCTCTCCTCCCTCTCTCCTCCCTCTCTCCTCCCTCCCTCCTCCCTCCCTCCCTCCCTCTCTCCTCCCTCCCTCCTCCCTCCCTCTCTCCTCCCTCCTTCCCTTCCTCCCTCTCTCCTCTTCCCTCCCTCCCTCTCTCCTCCCTCCCTCCTTTCTCCTCCCTCCCTCCCCCCTCACTCCCTCTCTCCTCCCTCCCTCCTCCCTCCCTCTCTCCTCCCTCCTTCCCTTCCTCCCTCTCTCCTCTTCCCTCCCTCCATCTCTCCTCCCTCCCTCCTTTCTCCTCCCTCCCTCCCCCCTCACTCCCTCTCTCCTCACTCCCTCCCTCCCCCCTCTCTCTCCTCCCTCCCTCCCTCCCTCGCTCCAGTGTCAGGTTGGGCACTAATCTCCATGACTCTGTTTGAATGCAGTGTGTGTCGTATAGATTCGGCCTCAGGCTCGATGATCGCCTCGATATTGATCATTGAGTTATTGATCCCTCAGTGATTGAGCTGTGCTGGAGAATCGGCTGAGAGGCAACAGCCATTCCCGGAGTATTGGGAGTCACTCTTTCTGTTCAATCTCTGTTGATTTTTCCGAACATTAAATTCTTTTCTCGATTTCCAACATGCTTGATTTGTCATCCAATCCAAATTAAATATCTCAAGCTTATTTTAGAATCAACTTGTTGAATCTAAACATTAAAGAGTTGAAGGATTTTTTAAAAAACAATAAAGGGAACACAATTGAAACATTTATTGCTCAGCTCTGCAACCCCATTCAGCCCCTCGAGCCCGTTCCACAGGAACAGGAACAGGAGGAGGCCATTCAGCCCCTCGAGCCTGTTACAGAGGAACAGGAACAGGAGGAGGCCATTCAGCCCCTCGAGCCTGTTACAGAGGAACAGGAACAGGCCATTCAGCCCCTCGAGCCCGTTCCACAGGAACAGGAACAGGAGGAGGCCATTCAGCCCCTCGAGCCCATTCCACAGGAACAGGAACAGGAAGAGGCTATTCAGCCCCTCGAGCCCGTTCCACAGGAACAGGAACAGGAGGAGGCCATTCAGCCCCTCGAGCCTGTTACAGAGGAACAGGAACAGGCCATTCAGCCCCTCGAGCCCGTTCCACAGGAACAGGAACAGGAGGAGGCCATTCAGCCCCTCGAGCCTGTTACAGAGGAACAGGAACAGGCCATTCAGCCCCTCGAGCCCATTCCACAGGAACAGGAACAGGAAGAGGCTATTCAGCCCCTCGAGCCCGTTCCACAGGAACAGGAGGAGGCCCATTCAGGCCCTTAAGCCCGTTCCACAGGAACAGGAGGGGGCCATTCAGCCCCTCGAGCCCGTTCCACAGGAACAGGAGGAGGCCATTCAGCCCCTCGAGCCCGTTCCACAGGAACAGGAGGAGGCCATTCAGCCCCTCGAGCCCGTTCCACAGGAACAGGAGGAGGCCCATTCAGCCCCTTGAGCCCGTTACATTAGGAACAGGAGGAGGCCATTCAGTCCCTTGAGCCCGTTACACAGGAACAGGAGGAGCCCATTCAGCCCCTCGAGCCTGTTCCACCATTCAATTAGATCGATGTATCTTAACCCCATTTACCCGCCTTTGCTCCATATCCCTCGATCCCCTTACCCAACAAAAATCGATCCATCTCAATCTTGAAAGCTCCAATTGACCCCCAGCCTCCACAGCCTTTTAGAGGAGATAGTTCCAGATTTCCACCACCCTTTGTGTGAAGAAGTGCTTCCTGACATCACCCCTGAACAGCCTGGCTCTAATTTTAAGGTCCAAAGTGGAATATAATAGGAACATGGGAATTTCTGGATGAAAAAAGACCCGGGTCCATCTAGTTCGCCTTCTACCATCCTGGTAATCGCACGATACAACGAGATTGGCGTTGTTGGCTAATCACAGCGATCAATCTCAAGAAACCTTATTGACTTATTTGAAGAAGTAACAGAAACAGTAGATAAGGCCAATACAGTAGACGTAATATATTTGGAATTCCTAAAAGCCTTTGATAAGTTACTGCATAGCAAACTCATGACTAAGGTCAGAACATGTGGAGTCAGGGGACAAGGATTAGAATGGACAGCGAGCTGGCTACAGAACCGAGAGTGGGGGTAAGCATAGAAACATAGAAGATAGAGCAGGAGTAGGCCATTCGGCTCCTCGAGCCTGCTCCACCATTTAATGAGATCATGGCTGATCATCCAAATTCAGTACCCTGTCCCTGCTTTCTCCCCATATCCCTTGATCCCTTTAGCCTTAAGAAATATATCCAACTCCATCTTGAATATATTTAATGAATTGGCCTCAACTGCATTCTGTGGTAGAGAATTCCACAGGTTCACCACTCTCTGGGTGAAGAAATTCCTCCTCATCTCAGTCCTAAATGGCTTACCTCTTATCCTTTAAACTGTGACCTCTGGTTCTGGACTCCCCTGCCATCGGGAACATCCTTCCTGCATCTAGTCTGTCTAGTCCTGTTAGAATTTTATAAGTTTCAATGAGATCCCCTCTCATTCTTCTAAACTCTAGCGAATATAAGCCTAATCGACCCAATCTCTCTTCATACGTCATTCCTGCCATCCCAGGTATCAGTCTGGTAAATCTTTGCTGCACTCCCTCCATGGCAAGAACATCCTTCCTCAGATAAGGCGACCAAAACTGCACACAATACTCAAGGTATGGTCTCACCAAGGCCTTGTACAACTGCAGCAAGACATCCTTGCTCCTGTACTCGAATCCTCTTGCAATGAAGGCCAACATACCATTTGCCTTCTTAACCACCTGCTGCACCTGCATGCTTACCTTCAGCGACTGGTGCACAAGGACTCCCAGATCTCGTTGCACTTCCCCTTTTCCCAATCTATTGCCGTTCAGATAATAATCTGTCTTCCTGTTTTTGCCACCAAAGTGGATAACCTCGCATTTATCCACATTATTCTGCATCTGCCAAGCAACTGCCCAATCACCCAACCTGTCCAAATCATACTGGAGTTTCTCTGCATCCTCCTCACAGCACACACGCCCGCCCAGCTTTGTGTCGTCTGCAAACTTAGAGATATTACATCTAGTTCCCTCGTCTAGATCATTAATATATATTGTGAATAGCTGGGGTCCTAGCACTGATCCCTGTGGTACCCCACTAGTCACTGCCTGCCACTCAGAAAAAGACCCGTTTATTCCAACTCTTTGCTTCCTGTCTGCCAACCAGTTCTCTATGCAAATCAGTACCTCACCCCCAATCCCATGTGCTTTAACTTTGCACGCTAATCTCTTATGCGGGACCTTATCGAAAGCCTTCTGAAAGTACAAATACACCACATCCACTGTTTCTCCCTTATCTATTCTACCAGTTACATCCTCAAAAAATTCCAGTAGATTAGTCAAGCACGATTTCCCTTTTGTAAATCCATGTTGACTTTGTCCGATCCTGTCAATGTTTTCCAATGCTCTGCTATTACATCTTTTATAATGGACTCTAGCATTTTGCCCACTACCGATGTCAGGCTTACCGGTCTATAATTCCCCGTTTTTTCTCTACCACCTTTTTTAAATCGTGGGGTTACATTAGCAACCCTCCAATCCATGGGAACTGTTCCAGAGTCCATAGAATTTTGAAAGATGACCAGCAATGCATCTACTATTTCTAGGGCCACTTCCTTCAGTACCCTAGGATGTAGATTATCAGGCCCTGGGGATTTATCGGCCTTCAATCCCATCAATTTCCCTAACACCATTTCCCTACAAATAGTGATTTCATTCAATTCCTCCCTCTCATTGGACCCTGTGTTCCCCGACATCTCTGGGAGTTTATTTGTGTCCTCCTTTGTGAAAACAGAACCAAAGTATGTATTTAATTAGTCAGCCATTTCTTTGTTCCCCATTATAAATTCCCCTGATTATGACTGCAAGGGACCTACGCTTTACTTCACCAATCTTTTTCTCTTTACATATCTATAGAAGCTTTTACAGTCAGTTTTTATGTTCCCTGCAAGCTTACTCTCATATTCTATTTTCCCCCTCTTAATTAATCCCTTTGTCCTCCTTTGCTGAATCCTAAACTGCTCCCAATCCTCAGGTTTGCTGCTTTTTCTGGCCAATTTATATATCCTCTCCTTGGATCTTATGCTATCCCTAATTTCCCTTGTTAGCCACGGTTGAGTCACCTTTTTTGTTTTATTTTTATGCCAAACAGGGATGAACAAATTCTGTAGTTCATCCACAATATCTTTAAATGTTTGCCATTGCCTATCCACCGTCAACCCTTGAAGTAACGCTCCCCAATCCACCCGAGCCAACTCGCGCCTCATACCATCGTAGTTTCCTTTATTTAAATTCAGGACCCTAGTCTCTGAGTCAACTACTTCACTCTCCATCTTAATGAAGAATTCTATCATATTATGATCGCTCCTCCCCAAAGGGCCTCGCACAACACAAAGGTTAGTTACTCACATTGGCAAAATTTGGGAAGTGATGTTCCACAGGGATCGGTGCTGGGACCACTGTTGTTCACCATTTACATCAACGATTTGGACTCGGGAATCAGAAGCACAAATTCAAATTGTGCAGACACACCAAATTGGGAGGCATAGTTAATACAGAGGAGGATTGCGACAAAATACAGGAAGACATTGATAAACTGCAGAATGGGCATGTAACTGGCAAATGAACATCAATATAGGGAAATGTGAGGTGGTATATTTTGGTAGTAAGAATAGGAGGCCACATTCTTTTTGGAAAATAAGTGTCCAAATGGGACAGAGGAGCAGGGCGATCTGGGGGTAGATACAAATCACAAAAAGTAATGTAGCAGGTGAATAAGGCCAAAAGAAACATAGAGGAACTGGGGCTCATTTCTAGCAGGATAGAATTGAAAAGCAGCGAATTTATTTTGCACTTGCATTGAACCTTGATGAACACTTGGAGTGCTGTGCGGGGGAACACTGGAGACGCCAGGAGGGCACAGGGAGCTGGGGTAAACAGGCGACAGTTCCAGAAATGGCTGCCATTGGGAAGTCTACACAACAAGGATGGTTAACGGAATAGTTGGAACAGAGAGATATTGGAGGACAGATACACTGAAACAACAACAGAAAACGCTGGAAAAACTCAGCAGGCCAGGCAACATCCGTGGAGAGAGAAACAGAGTTAACGTTTCAGGTCGAAACCCTTCGTCAGAACGAAGGGTTTCGACCTGAAACGTTAACTCTGTTTCTCTCTCCACGGATGTTGCCTGGCCTGCTGAGTTTTTCCATCGTTTTCTGCTGAAGTTTCAGTTTTCCAGCATCCGCAGCGTTTTGCTATCGACAGATACACTGATCTAGGGAGACAGATACGTAGATCAAGGGGACAGATAAACTGATCTCGGGGGTCAGATACACTGATTTTGGAAAAGATACACTGATCTAGGGAGACAGATACATTGATTTGGGAAAAGATACACTGATCTAGGGGACAGATACACTGATCTAGGGGACAGATACACTGATCTGGGGGATAGATACACTGATCTAGGGGGATAGATACACTGATCTAGGGGGATACATACACTGATCTAGGGTACAGATACACTGATCTAGGGGGACAAATACACTGATCTAGGGGACAGATACACTGATCTCGGGGACAGAAACACTGATCTCGGGGACAGATACACTGATCTAGGGGACAGATACACTGATCTAGGGGGATAGATACACGGATCTAGGGGACGGATACACTGATCTAGGGGGACAAATACACTGATCTCGGGGACAGATACACTGATCTAGGGGACAGATACACTGATCTAGGGGACAGATACACTGATCTAGGGGGACAGATACACTGATCTAGGGGGACAAATACACTGATCTAGGGGGAAAGATACACTGATCTAGGGGACAGATACACTGATCTAGGGGACAGATACATTGATCAAGGGGACAGATACACTGATCTAGGGGACAGATACACTGATCCAGGGGATAGATACACTGATCTAGGGGGACAGATACACTGATCTCGGGGACAGATACACTGATCTCGGGGACAGATACACTGATCTAGGGGAGAGATACACTGATCTAGGGGACAGATACACTGATCTAGAGGACAGATACACTGATCTAGAGGACAGATACACTGATCGAGGGAGACAGATACACTGATCTCGGAGGACAGATACACTGATCTAGGGGAGAGATACACTGATCTAGGGGACAGATACACTGATCTAGAGGACAGATACACTAATCTAGGGGACAGATACACTGATCGAGGAAGTCGGATACACTGATCTCGGAGGATAGATGCACTGATCAAGGGGACAGATACATTGGCCAGGGGGACAGATACACTGATCTAGGGAGACAGATAAACTGATCTAGGGGACAGATACAATCATCTAGGGAGACAGATACACTGATCTAGGGGGAACGATACACTGATCTAGGGGACAGATACACTAATCTAGGGGACAGATACATTGATCAAGGGGGACAGATATACTGATCTAGGGGGACAGATTCACTGATCTGTGGGACAGATACACTGATCTAGGGGGACAGATACACTGATCAAGGGAGACAGATACACTGATCTAGGGAGACAGATACACTGATCTAGGGGACAGATACATTGATCTAGGGAGACAGATACACTGATCTAGGAGACAGATACACTGATCTAGGGAGAGAGATACAATGATCGAGAGGACAGATACACTGATCTAGGGGGACAAATACACTGCTATCGGGGACAGATACACTGATCTCGTGGACAGATACACTGATGTCGGGGGACAGATGCACTGATCTAGGGGGACAGATACACTGATCTCGGAGGACAGATACACTGATCAAGAGGACAGATACACTGGCCAGGGGGACAGATACACTGATCTAGGGAGACAGATACACTGATCTAGGGGACAGATACAATCATCCAGGGAGACAGATACACTGATCTAGGGGACAGATACACTGATCTCGGGGGACAGATACACTGATCTAGGGGACAGATACACTGATCTAGGGGGAATGAAACACTGAGCTAGGGAGACAGATACACTGATCTAGGGGACAGATAAACTGATCTAGGGGGACAGATGCACTGGCCTGGGGGACAGATACACTGATCTAGGGAGACAGAATAACTGATCTAGGAGGATATATACACTGATCTAGGGAGACAGATACACTGATCTAGGGAGACAGATACACTGATCTAGGGGGACAGATACACTGATCTAGGGAACAGATACATGATGTAGGTAACAAATACACTGAACTAGGGAGACAGATACAGTGATCTAGGGAGAAAGATGCTCTGATCTACGGGGACAGATACACTGATCTAGGGGGACAGATACACTGATCTTGGGGAACAGACAGACTGATCTAGGGGACAGATACACTGATCTTGGGGAACAGATACACTGATCTAGGGGGACAGATAAACTGATCTAGGGGGACAGATACACTGATCTAGGGGGATAGATACAATGATTTAGGGGGACAGATACACTGATCTAGAGAACAGATACACTGATCTAGGGAGACAGATGCACTGGCCTGGGGGACAGATACACTGATCTAGGGAGACAGACACACTTTTCTAGGGGAAAGATACACTGATCTAGGGGGAACGATACACTGATCTAGGGGACAGATACACTGATCTAGGGGGACAGATTCATTGATCAAGGGGGACAGATACACTGATCTAGGGGATAGATACACTGATCTGGGGGACAGATACACTGATCTAGGGGACAGATAAAATGATCTAGGGGGAAAGATAAACTGATCGAGGGGAACAGAATAACTGATCTAGGGGGACAGATACACTGATCTACGGGGACAGATACACTGATCTAGGGGACAGATACACTGATCTAGGGGAACAGATACACTGATCTAGAGGGACAGATACACTGATCTAGGGGGAAAGATACACTGATCTAGAGGGACAGATACACTGATCTAGGGGGACAGATACACTGATCTAGGGGGACAGATACACTGATCTAGGAGACAGATACACTGATCTAGGGGACAGATACACTGATCTAGGGAGACAGATACACTGATCTAGGGGACAGATACACTGATCTAGGGGACAGATACACTGATCTAGGGGACAGATACACTGATCTAGGGGGACAGATACACTGATCTAGGGGGACAGATACACTGATCTAGGGGGACAGATACACTGATCTGGGGGACAGATACACTGATCTAGGGGGACAGATACACTGATCTAGGGGACAGATACACTGATCTAGGGAGACAGATACACTGATCTAGGGGACAGATACACTGATCTAGGGGGACAGATACACTGATCTAGGGGACAGATACACTGATCTAGGGGACAGATACACTGATCTAGGGGACAGATACACTGATCTAGGGGACAGATACACTGATCTAGGGGGACAGATACACTGATCTAGGGGGACAGATACACTGATCTAGGAGGACAGATACACTGATCTAGGGGACAGATACACTGATCTAGGGGGACAGATACACTGATCTAGGGAGACAGATACACTGATCTAGGGGACAGATACACTGATCTAGGGGGACAGATACACTGATCTAGGGGACAGATACACTGATCTAGGGGGACAGATACACTGATCTAGGGGACAGATACACTGATCTAGGGAGACAGATACACTGATCTAGGGGACAGATACACTGATCTAGGGAGACAGATACACTGATCTAGGGGACAGATACACTGATCTAGGGAGACAGATACACTGATCTAGGAGGACAGATACACTGATCTAGGGAGACAGATACACTGATCTAGGGGAGACAGATACACTGATCTAGGGGGACAGATACACTGATCTAGGGGACAGATACACTGATCTAGGGGGAAAGATACACTGATCTAGGGGACAGATACACTGATCTAGGGGGACAGATACACTGATCTAGGGGACAGATACACTGATCTAGGGAGACAGATACACTGATCTAGGGGACAGATACACTGATCTAGGGAGACAGATACACTGATCTAGGGGACAGATACACTGATCTAGGGGACAGATACACTGATCTAGGGGGACAGATACACTGATCTAGGGGGACAGATACACTGATCTAGGGGACAGATACACTGATCTAGGGGGACAGATACACTGATCTAGGGGACAGATACACTGATCTAGGGGACAGATACACTGATCTAGGGGACAGATACACTGATCTAGGGGACAGATACACTGATCTAGGGGGACAGATACACTGATCTAGGGGACAGATACACTGATCTAGGGGACAGATACACTGATCTAGGGGACAGATACACTGATCTAGGGGACAGATACACTGATCTAGGGGACAGATACACTGATCTAGGGGACAGATACACTGATCTAGGGGGACAGATACACTGATCTAGGGGACAGATACACTGATCTAGGGGGACAGATACACTGATCTAGGGGGACAGATACACTGATCTAGGGGGATAGATACACTGATCTGGGGGACAGATACACTGATCTAGGGGACAGATAAAATGATCTAGGGGGAAAGATAAACTGATCGAGGGGAACAGAATAACTGATCTAGGGGGACAGATACACTGATCTACGGGGACAGATACACTGATCTAGGGGACAGATACACTGATCTAGGGGACAGATACACTGATCTAGGGGAAAAGATACACTGATCTAGAGGGACAGATACACTGATCTAGGGGGACAGATACACTGATCAAGGGGGACAGATACACTTATCAAAGGAGACAGATACACTGTTCTAGGGGACAGATACACTGATCTAGGGAGACAGATACACTTTTCTAGGTGAAAGATACACTGATCTAGGGGGAAAGATACACTGATCTAGGGGACAGATACACTGATGTAGTGGGACAGATACATTGATCAAGGGGGACAGATACACTGATCTAGGGGGACAGATACACTGATCTGGGGGACAGGTACACTGATCTAGGGGACAGATACACTGATCTAGGGGGACAGATACACTGATCTAGGGAGACAGATACACTGATCTAGGGGACAGATACACTGATCTAGGGGACAGATACACTGATCTAGGGGACAGATACACTGATCTAGGGGACAGATACACTGATCTAGGGGACAGATACACTGATCTAGGGGACAGATACACTGATCTAGGGGACAGATACACTGATCTAGGGGGACAGATACACTGATCTAGGAGGACAGATACACTGATCTAGGGGACAGATACACTGATCTAGGGGGACAGATACACTGATCTAGGGAGACAGATACACTGATCTAGGGGACAGATACACTGATCTAGGGGGACAGATACACTGATCTAGGGGGACAGATACACTGATCTAGGGGGACAGATACACTGATCTAGGGGACAGATACACTGATCTAGGGAGACAGATACACTGATCTAGGGGACAGATACACTGATCTAGGGAGACAGATACACTGGCCTGGGGGACAGATACACTGATCTAGGGAGACAGAATAACTGATCTAGGAGGACATATACACTGATCCCGGGAGACAGATACACTGATCTGGGGAGACAGATACACTGATCTAGGGGGACAGATACACTGATCAAGGGGAACAGATACACTGATCTAGGGGGAAAGATACACTGATCTAGGGGGACAGATACACTGATCTAGGGGGACAGATACACTGATCAAGGGGGACAGATACACTTATCTAGGGAGACAGATACACTGTTCTAGTGGACAGATACGCTGATCTAGGGAGACAGATACACTTTTCTCGGGAAAAATACACTGATCTAGGGGGATATATACACTGATCTAGGGGGACAAATACACTGATCTAGGGGACAGATACACTGATCTCGGGGACAGAAACACTGATCTCGGGGACAGATACACTGATCTAGGGGACAGATACACTGATCTAGGGGGATAGATACACGGATCTAGGGGACGGATACACTGATCTAGGGGGACAGATACACTGATCTACGGGGACAGATACACTGATCTAGGGGACAGATACACTGATCTAGGGGAACAGATACACTGATCTAGGGGAAAAGATACACTGATCTAGAGGGACAGATACACTGATCTAGGGGGACAGATACACTGATCAAGGGGGACAGATACACTTATCAAAGGAGACAGATACACTGTTCTAGGGGACAGATACACTGATCTAGGGAGACAGATACACTGTTCTAGGGGAAAGATACACTGATCTAGGGGGAAAGATACACTGATCTAGGGGACAGATACACTGATCTAGTGGGACAGATACATTGATCAAGGGGACAGATACACTGATCTAGGGGGACAGATACACTGATCTGGGGGACAGGTACACTGATCTAGGGGGACAGATACACTGATCAATGGGGACAGATACACTGATCTAGGGAGACAGATACACTGATCTAGGGGACAGATACACTGATCTAGGTGGACAGATACACTGATATCGGGGACAGATACACTGATCTAGGGGACAGATACACTGATCTAGGGGACAGATACACTGATCTAGGGGACAGATACACTGATCTAGGGGGACAGATACACTGATCTAGGGGGACAGATACACTGATCTAGGAGGACAGATACACTGATCTAGGGGACAGATACACTGATCTAGGGGACAGATACACTGATCTAGGGAGACAGATACACTGATCTAGGGGACAGATACACTGATCTAGGGGGACAGATACACTGATCTAGGGGACAGATACACTGATCTAGGGGGACAGATACACTGATCTAGGGGACAGATACACTGATCTAGGGAGACAGATACACTGATCTATGGGACAGATACACTGATCTAGGGAGACAGATACACTGATCTAGGGGGACAGATACACTGATCTAGGGGGACAGATACACTGATCTAGGAGGACAGATACACTGATCTAGGGAGACAGATACACTGATCTAGGGAGACAGATACACTGATCTAGGGGGACAGATACACTGATCTAGGGGACAGATACACTGATCTAGGGGGACAGATACACTGATCTAGGGGGACAGATACACTGATCTAGGGAGACAGATACACTGATCTAGGAGGACAGATACACTGATCTAGGGAGACAGATACACTGATCTAGGGAGACAGATACACTGATCTAGGGGACAGATACACTGATCTAGGGGACAGATACACTGATCTAGGGGACAGATACACTGATCTAGGGAGACAGATACACTGATCTAGGGAGACAGATACACTGATCTAGGGGACAGATACACTGATCTAGGGGACAGATACACTGATCTAGGGGACAGATACACTGATCTAGGGGACAGATACACTGATCTAGGGGACAGATACACTGATCTAGGGGGACAGATACACTGATCTAGGGGGACAGATACACTGATCTAGGGGACAGATACACTGATCTAGGGGGACAGATACACTGATCTAGGAGACAGATACACTGATCTAGGGAGACAGATACACTGATCTAGGGGACAGATACACTGATCTAGGGAGACAGATACACTGATCTAGGGGACAGATACACTGATCTAGGGGGACAGATACACTGATCTAGGGGACAGATACACTGATCTAGGGGGACAGATACACTGATCTAGGGGGACAGATACACTGATCTAGGGGGACAGATACACTGATCTAGGGGACAGATACACTGATCTAGGGGACAGATACAATGATCTAGGGGGACAGATACACTGATCTAGGGGACAGATACACTGATCTAGGGGGACAGATACACTGATCTAGGGGACAGATACACTGATCTAGGGGACAGATACACTGATCTAGGGGACAGATACACTGATCTAGGGGACAGATACACTGATCTAGGGGACAGATACACTGATCTAGGGGGACAGATACACTGATCTAGGGGGACAGATACACTGATCTAGGGACAGATACACTGATCTAGGGGACAGATACACTGATCTAGGGAGACAGATACACTGATCTAGGGGACAGATACACTGATCTAGGGGGAAAGATACACTGATCTAGGGGACAGATACACTGATCTAGGGGACAGATACACTGATCTAGGGGACAGATACACTGATCTAGGGGGACAGATACACTGATCTAGGGGGACAGATACACTGATCTAGGGGGACAGATACACTGATCTAGGGGACAGATACACTGATCTAGGGAGACAGATACACTGATCTAGGGGACAGATACACTGATCTAGGGGACAGATACACTGATCTAGGGGACAGATACACTGATCTAGGGGACAGATACACTGATCTAGGGGACAGATACACTGATCTAGGGGACAGATACACTGATCTAGGGGACAGATACACTGATCTAGGGGGACAGATACACTGATCTAGGAGGACAGATACACTGATCTAGGGGACAGATACACTGATCTAGGGGACAGATACACTGATCTAGGGAGACAGATACACTGATCTAGGGGACAGATACACTGATCTAGGGGGACAGATACACTGATCTAGGGGGACAGATAGACTGATCTAGGGGGACAGATACACTGATCTATGGGACAGATAGACTGATCTAGGGAGACAGATACACTGATCTATGGGACAGATACACTGATCTAGGGAGACAGATGCACTGGCCTGGGGGACAGATACACTGATCTAGGGAGACAGAATAACTGATCTAGGAGGACATATACACTGATCCCGGGAGACAGATACACTGATCTGGGGAGACAGATACACTGATCTAGGGGGACAGATACACTGATCAAGGGGAACAGATACACTGATCTAGGGGGAAAGATACACTGATCTAGGGGGACAGATACACTGATCTAGGGGGACAGATACACTGATCTAGGGGACAGATACACTGATCTAGGGAGACAGATACACTGTTCTAGTGGACAGATACACTGATCTAGGGAGACAGATACACTTTTCTCGGGAAAAATACACTGATCTAGGGGGATAGATACACTGATCTAGGGGGACAAATACACTGATCTAGGGGACAGATACACTGATCTAGGGGACAGATACACTGATCTAGGGGACAGATACACTGATCTAGGGGACAGATACACTGATCTAGGGGACAGATACACTGATCTAGGGGACAGATACACTGATCTAGGGGACAGATACACTGATCTAGGGGACAGATACACTGATCTAGGGGACAGATACACTGATCTAGGGGACAGATACACTGATCTAGGGGACAGATACACTGATCTAGGGGACAGATACACTGATCTAGGGGGACAGATACACTGATCTAGGGGGACAGATACACTGATCTAGGGGACAGATACACTGATCTAGGGGACAGATACACTGATCTAGGGAGACAGATACACTGATCTAGGGGACAGATACACTGATCTAGGGGACAGATACACTGATCTAGGGGACAGATACACTGATCTAGGGGACAGATACACTGATCTAGGGGGACAGATACACTGATCTAGGGGACAGATACACTGATCTAGGGGGACAGATACACTGATCTAGGGGGACAGATACACTGATCTAGGGGACAGATACACTGATCTAGGGGACAGATACACTGATCTAGGGGACAGATACACTGATCTAGGGGACAGATACACTGATCTAGGGGACAGATACACTGATCTAGGGGACAGATACACTGATCTAGGGGACAGATACACTGATCTAGGGGACAGATACACTGATCTAGGGGGACAGATACACTGATCTAGGGGGACAGATACACTGATCTAGGGGACAGATACACTGATCTAGGGGACAGATACACTGATCTAGGGGACAGATACACTGATCTAGGGAGACAGATACACTGATCTAGGGGACAGATACACTGATCTAGGGGGACAGATACACTGATCTAGGGGGACAGATACACTGATCTAGGGGACAGATACACTGATCTAGGGGACAGATACACTGATCTAGGGAGACAGATACACTGATCTAGGGGACAGATACACTGATCTAGGGAGACAGATGCACTGGCCTGGGGGACAGATAAACTGATCTAGGGAGACAGAATAACTGATCTAGGAGGACATATACACTGATCCCGGGAGACAGATACACTGATCTGGGGAGACAGATACACTGATCTAGGGGGACAGATACACTGATCAAGGGGAACAGATACACTGATCTAGGGGGACAGATGCACTGGCCTGGGGGACAGATACACTGATCTAGGGAGACAGAATAACTGATCTAGGAGGATATATACACTGATCTAGGGAGACAGATACACTGATCTAGGGAGACAGATACACTGATCTAGGGGGACAGATACACTGATCTAGGGAACAGATACATGATGTAGGTAACAAATACACTGAACTAGGGAGACAGATACAGTGATCTAGGGAGAAAGATGCTCTGATCTACGGGGACAGATACACTGATCTAGGGGGACAGATACACTGATCTTGGGGAACAGACAGACTGATCTAGGGGACAGATACACTGATCTTGGGGAACAGATACACTGATCTAGGGGACAGATACACTGATCTAGGGGGACAGATACACTGATCTAGGGGACAGATACACTGATCTAGGGGGACAGATACACTGATCTAGGAGACAGATACACTGATCTAGGGAGACAGATACACTGATCTAGGGGGACAGATACACTGATCTAGGGAGACAGATACACTGATCTAGGGGACAGATACACTGATCTAGGGGACAGATACACTGATCTAGGGGACAGATACACTGATCTAGGGGGACAGATACACTGATCTAGGGGGACAGATACACTGATCTAGGGGACAGATACACTGATCTAGGGGACAGATACACTGATCTAGGGGACAGATACACTGATCTAGGGGACAGATACACTGATCTAGGGGACAGATACACTGATCTAGGGGGACAGATACACTGATCTACGGGGACAGATACACTGATCTAGGGGACAGATACACTGATCTAGGGGACAGATACACTGATCTAGGGGACAGATACACTGATCTAGGGGACAGATACACTGATCTAGGGGACAGATACACTGATCTAGGGGGACAGATACACTGATCTAGGGAGACAGATACACTGATCTAGGGGACAGATACACTGATCTAGGGAGACAGATACACTGATCTAGGGGACAGATACACTGATCTAGGGGGACAGATACACTGATCTAGGGGACAGATACACTGATCTAGGGGACAGATACACTGATCTAGGGGGACAGATACACTGATCTAGGGGACAGATACACTGATCTAGGGGGACAGATACACTGATCTAGGGGGACAGATACACTGATCTAGGGGACAGATACACTGATCTAGGGAGACAGATACACTGATCTAGGGGACAGATACACTGATCTAGGGGACAGATACACTGATCTAGGGGACAGATACACTGATCTAGGGGACAGATACACTGATCTAGGGGACAGATACACTGATCTAGGGGACAGATACACTGATCTAGGGGGACAGATACACTGATCTAGGGGGACAGATACACTGATCTAGGGGACAGATACACTGATCTAGGGGACAGATACACTGATCTAGGGGGACAGATACACTGATCTAGGGAGACAGATACACTGATCTAGGGGACAGATACACTGATCTAGGGGACAGATACACTGATCTAGGGGGACAGATACACTGATCTAGGGGGACAGATACACTGATCTAGGGGACAGATACACTGATCTAGGGGACAGATACACTGATCTAGGGGACAGATACACTGATCTAGGGGACAGATACACTGATCTAGGGGACAGATACACTGATCTAGGGGACAGATACACTGATCTAGGGGACAGATACACTGATCTAGGGGACAGATACACTGATCTAGGGAGACAGATACACTGATCTAGGGGGACAGATACACTGATCTAGGGGACAGATACACTGATCTAGGGGGACAGATACACTGATCTAGGGGACAGATACACTGATCTAGGGAGACAGATACACTGATCTAGGGGACAGATACGCTGATCTAGGGAGACAGATACACTTTTCTCGGGAAATATACACTGATCTAGGGGGATATATACACTGATCTAGGGGGACAGATACACTGATCTAGGGTGACAGATACATTGATCAAGGGGGACAGATACACTGATCTAGGGGGACAGATACACTGATCTGGGGGACAGATACCCTGATCTAGGGGGACAGATACACTGATCTAGGGAGACAGATACACTGATCTAGGGGAAAGATACATTGATCTAGGGAGACAGATACACTGATCTAGGAGACAGATACACTGATCTAGGGAGAGAGATACAATGATCTAGAGGACAGATACACTGATCTAGGGGACAGATACAATGATCTAGGGGACAGATATACTGATCTAGGGGGACAAATACACTGATATCGGGGACAGATACACTGAACTAGGGGGACAAATACACTGATATCGGGGACAGATACACTGATCTAGGGGACAGATACACTGATCTCGGGGGACAGATACACTGATCTAGGGGGACAGATACACTGATCTAGGGGACAGATACACTGATCTAGGGGACAGATACACTGATCTAGGGGACAGATACACTGATCTAGGGGACAGATACACTGATCTAGGGGACAGATACACTGATCTAGGGGACAGATACACTGATCTAGGGGACAGATACACTGATCTAGGGGACAGATACACTGATCTAGGGGGACAGATACACTGATCTAGGGGACAGATACACTGATCTAGGGGACAGATACACTGATCTAGGGAGACAGATACACTGATCTAGGGGACAGATACACTGATCTAGGGGACAGATACACTGATCTAGGGGACAGATACACTGATCTAGGGGGACAGATACACTGATCTAGGGAGACAGATACACTGATCTAGGGGACAGATACACTGATCTAGGGAGACAGATACACTGATCTAGGAGACAGATACACTGATCTAGGGGACAGATACACTGATCTAGGGGACAGATACACTGATCTAGGGAGACAGATACACTGATCTAGGGAGACAGATACACTGATCTAGGGGACAGATACACTGATCTAGGGGACAGATACACTGATCTAGGGGACAGATACACTGATCTAGGGGACAGATACACTGATCTAGGGGACAGATACACTGATCTAGGGGACAGATACACTGATCTAGGGAGACAGATACACTGATCTAGGGGACAGATACACTGATCTAGGGGACAGATACACTGATCTAGGGAGACAGATACACTGATCTAGGGGACAGATACACTGATCTAGGGGACAGATACACTGATCTAGGGGGACAGATACACTGATCTAGGGACAGATACACTGATCTAGGGGACAGATACACTGATCTAGGGGGACAGATACACTGATCTAGGGGGACAGATACACTGATCTAGGGGGACAGATACACTGATCTAGGGGACAGATACACTGATCTAGGGGACAGATACACTGATCTAGGGGGACAGATACACTGATCTAGGGGACAGATACACTGATCTAGGGGACAGATACACTGATCTAGGGGACAGATACACTGATCTAGGGAGACAGATACACTGATCTAGGGGACAGATACACTGATCTAGGGGACAGATACACTGATCTAGGGGACAGATACACTGATCTAGGGGGACAGATACACTGATCTAGGGGACAGATACACTGATCTAGGGGACAGATACACTGATCTAGGGAGACAGATACACTGATCTAGGGGACAGATACACTGATCTAGGGGGACAGATACACTGATCTAGGGGACAGATACACTGATCTAGGGGACAGATACACTGATCTAGGGGGACAGATACACTGATCTAGGGGACAGATACACTGATCTAGGGAGACAGATACACTGATCTAGGGAGACAGATACACTGATCTAGGGAGACAGATACACTGATCTAGGGGACAGATACACTGATCTAGGGGACAGATACACTGATCTAGGGGACAGATACACTGATCTAGGGGACAGATACACTGATCTAGGGGACAGATACACTGATCTAGGGGACAGATACACTGATCTAGGGGGACAGATACACTGATCTAGGGGACAGATACACTGATCTAGGGGACAGATACACTGATCTAGGGGGACAGATACACTGATCTAGGGGGACAGATACACTGATCTAGGGAGACAGATACACTGATCTAGGGAGACAGATACACTGATCTAGGGGACAGATACACTGATCTAGGGGGACAGATACACTGATCTAGGGGACAGATACACTGATCTAGGGGACAGATACACTGATCTAGGGGACAGATACACTGATCTAGGGGACAGATACACTGATCTAGGGGACAGATACACTGATCTAGGGGACAGATACACTGATCTAGGGAGACAGATACACTGATCTAGGGGACAGATACACTGATCTAGGGGACAGATACACTGATCTAGGGAGACAGATACACTGATCTAGGGGACAGATACACTGATCTAGGGGACAGATACACTGATCTAGGGGACAGATACACTGATCTAGGGGACAGATACACTGATCTAGGGGACAGATACACTGATCTAGGGGACAGATACACTGATCTAGGGGACAGATACACTGATCTAGGGGGACAGATACACTGATCTAGGGGAGAGATACACTGATCTAGGGGACAGATACACTGATCTAGGGACAGATACACTGATCTAGGGGACAGATACACTGATCTAGGGAGACAGATACACTGATCTAGGGGACAGATACACTGATCTAGGGGACAGATACACTGATCTAGGGAGACAGATACACTGATCTAGGGGACAGATACACTGATCTAGGGAGACAGATACACTGATCTAGGGGACAGATACACTGATCTAGGGAGACAGATACACTGATCTAGGGGACAGATACACTGATCTAGGGGGACAGATACACTGATCTAGGGGACAGATACACTGATCTAGGGGACAGATACACTGATCTAGGGGACAGATACACTGATCTAGGGGACAGATACACTGATCTAGGGGACAGATACACTGATCTAGGGGACAGATACACTGATCTAGGGGACAGATACACTGATCTAGGGGACAGATACACTGATCTAGGGGACAGATACACTGATCTAGGGGACAGATACACTGATCTAGGGGACAGATACACTGATCTAGGGGACAGATACACTGATCTAGGGGACAGATACACTGATCTAGGGGGACAGATACACTGATCTAGGGGACAGATACACTGATCTAGGGGACAGATACACTGATCTAGGGGGACAGATACACTGATCTAGGGGACAGATACACTGATCTAGGGGGACAGATACACTGATCTAGGGGACAGATACACTGATCTAGGGGACAGATACACTGATCTAGGGGACAGATACACTGATCTAGGGGACAGATACACTGATCTAGGGGACAGATACACTGATCTAGGGGGACAGATACACTGATCTAGGGGGACAGATACACTGATCTAGGGGACAGATACACTGATCTAGGGGGACAGATACACTGATCCAGGGGACAGATACACTGATCTAGGGGGAATGAAACACTGAGCTAGGGAGACAGATACACTGATCTAGAGGACAGATAAACTGATCTAGGGGGACAGATACACTGATCTAGGGGGACAGATAGACTGATCTAGGGGGACAGATACACATATCAAGTGGGACAGATACACTGATCTAGGGAGACAGATACACTTTTCTTGCGGAAAGATACACTGATCTAGGGGGAAAGATACACTGTTCTAGGGGACAGATATACTGATCTAGGGGGACAGATACACTGATCAAGGGGGACAGATACACTGATCTAGGGGACAGATACATTGATGTAGGGAGACAGATACACTGATCTAGGGAGAGAGATACAATGATCTAGGGGACAGATACACTGATCTAGGGGACAGATACACTGATCTAGGGGGACAAATACACTGATATCGGGGACAGATACACTGATCTAGGGGACAGATGCACTGATCTCGGGCGACAGATACACTGATCTAGGGGACAGATACACTGATCTAGGGGACAGATACACTGATCTAGGGGACAGATACACTGATCTAGGGGACAGATACACTGATCTAGGGGACAGATACACTGATCTAGGGGACAGATACACTGATCTAGGGGACAGATACACTGATCTAGGGGACAGATACACTGATCTAGGGGACAGATACACTGATCTAGGGGACAGATACACTGATCTAGGGGGACAGATACACTGATCTAGGGGACAGATACACTGATCTAGGGGGACAGATACACTGATCTAGGGGACAGATACACTGATCTAGGGGACAGATACACTGATCTAGGGGACAGATACACTGATCTAGGGGACAGATACACTGATCTAGGGGACAGATACACTGATCTAGGGGACAGATACACTGATCTAGGGGACAGATACACTGATCTAGGGGACAGATACACTGATCTAGGGGGACAGATACACTGATCTAGGGGACAGATACACTGATCTAGGGGACAGATACACTGATCTAGGGGGAATGATACACTGATCTAGGGAGACAGATACACTGATCTAGGGGACAGATACACTGATCTAGGGGGACAGATACACTGATATAGGGGGACAGATACACTGATCTAGGGGACAGATACACTGATCTAGGGGACAGATACACTGATCTAGGGAGACAGATACACTGATCTAGGGGACAGATACACTGATCTAGGGAGACAGATACACTGATCTAGGGGGACAGATACACTGATCTAGGGAGACAGATACACTGATCTAGGGGGACAGATACACTGATCTAGGAGACAGATACACTGATCTAGGGAACAGATACACTGATCTAGGGAGACAGATACACTGATCTAGGGAGAAAGATACACTGATCTAGGGGGACAGATACACTGATCTAGGGGGACAGATACACTGATCTAGGGGGACAGATACACTGATCTAGGGGACAGATACACTGATCTAGGGGACAGATACACTGATCTAGGGGGACAGATACACTGATCTAGGGGGACAGATACACTGATCTAGGGGACAGATACACTGATCTAGGGAGACAGATACACTGATCTAGGGGACAGATACACTGATCTAGGGGACAGATACACTGATCTAGGGGACAGATACACTGATCTAGGGGGACAGATACACTGATCTAGGGGACAGATACACTGATCTAGGGGACAGATACACTGATCTAGGGGGACAGATACACTGATCTAGGGGGACAGATACACTGATCTAGGGGACAGATACACTGATCTAGGGAGACAGATACACTGATCTAGGGGGACAGATACACTGATCTAGGGGACAGATACACTGATCTAGGGAGACAGATACACTGATCTAGGGGACAGATACACTGATCTAGGGGACAGATACACTGATCTAGGGGACAGATACACTGATCTAGGGGACAGATACACTGATCTAGGGGACAGATACACTGATCTAGGGGACAGATACACTGATCTAGGGGGACAGATACACTGATCTAGGGAGACAGATACACTGATCTAGGGGACAGATACACTGATCTAGGGAGACAGATACACTGATCTAGGGGGACAGATACACTGATCTAGGGGACAGATACACTGATCTAGGGGACAGATACACTGATCTAGGGGGACAGATACACTGATCTAGGGGGACAGATACACTGATCTAGGGGGACAGATACACTGATCTAGGGGGACAGATACACTGATCTAGGGAGACAGATACACTGATCTAGGGGACAGATACACTGATCTAGGGAGACAGATACACTGATCTAGGAGACAGATACACTGATCTAGGGAGACAGATACACTGATCTAGGGGACAGATACACTGATCTAGGGGGACAGATACACTGATCTAGGGGGACAGATACACTGATCTAGGGGACAGATACACTGATCTAGGGGACAGATACACTGATCTAGGGGACAGATACACTGATCTAGGGGACAGATACACTGATCTAGGGGGACAGATACACTGATCTAGGGGACAGATACACTGATCTAGGGCACAGATACACTGATCGAGGGGGACTGATACACTGCTCTAGGGAGACAGATACACCGATCTTGGCAGACTGATACACTGATCTAGGTGACAGATAAACTGATCTAGGGGGAAAGATACACTGATCTAAGGGACAGATACACTGATCAAGGGGATCAGATGCACTGATCTAGGGAGACAGATACATTGTCCTGGGGGATAGATACACTGATCTAGGAGGACAGATACTGTGATCTCGGGGACAGCTACACTGATCTAGGGCACAGATACACTGATCTTGGGGGACAGATACACTGATCAAGGGGGACAGATACACTTATCTAGGGAGGCAGATACACTGTTCTAGGGGACAGATACGCTGATCTAGGGAGACAGATACACTTTTCTCGGGGAACTATACACTGATCTAGGGGGAAATATACACTGATCTAGGGGGACAGATACACTGATCTCGGGTGACAGATACATTGAAAAAGGGGGACAGATACACTGATCTAGGGGACAGATACACTGATCTAGGGGACAGATACACTGATCTAGGGGGACAGATACACTGATCTAGGGAGACAGATACACTGATCTAGGGGACAGATACACTGATCTAGGGGACAGATACACTGATCTAGGGGACAGATACACTGATCTAGGGGACAGATACACTGATCTAGGGGACAGATACACTGATCTAGGGGACAGATACACTGATCTAGGGGACAGATACACTGATCTAGGGGACAGATACACTGATCTAGGGGACAGATACACTGATCTAGGGGGACAGATACACTGATCTAGGGGACAGATACACTGATCTAGGGGGACAGATACACTGATCTAGGGGACAGATACACTGATCTAGGGGACAGATACACTGATCTAGGGGGACAGATACACTGATCTAGGGGACAGATACACTGATCTAGGGGACAGATACACTGATCTAGGGGACAGATACACTGATCTAGGGGACAGATACACTGATCTAGGGGACAGATACACTGATCTAGGGGACAGATACACTGATCTAGGGGACAGATACACTGATCTAGGGGACAGATACACTGATCTAGGGGACAGATACACTGATCTAGGGGACAGATACACTGATCTAGGGGGACAGATACACTGATCTAGGGGACAGATACACTGATCTAGGGGACAGATACACTGATCTAGGGGACAGATACACTGATCTAGGGGACAGATACACTGATCTAGGGGACAGATACACTGATCTAGGGGACAGATACACTGATCTAGGGGGACAGATACACTGATCTAGGGGACAGATACACTGATCTAGGGGACAGATACACTGATCTAGGGGACAGATACACTGATCTAGGGGACAGATACACTGATCTAGGGGGACAGATACACTGATCTAGGGGACAGATACACTGATCTAGGGGACAGATACACTGATCTAGGGGACAGATACACTGATCTAGGGAGACAGATACACTGATCTAGGGGACAGATACACTGATCTCGGGAGACAGATACACTGATCTAGTGCACAAATACTCAGATCTAGGGGACAGATACACTGATCTAGGGAGACAGATACACTGATCTCGGGAGACAGATACACTGATCTAGGGGACAGATACACTGATTTAGGGGACATATACACTGATCTACGGACAGATGCACTGATCTCGGGGACAGATACACTAATCTAGGGGACAGATACTCTGATATAGGGGGACAGATGCACTGATTTAGGGGGACAGATACACTGATCTAGGGGACAGATACACTAATCTATGGAGACAGACAGACTGATCTAGGGACAGATACACTGATCTATGGAGACAGATACACTCATCTAGGGAGACAGATACACTGATTTAGGGGGACAGATACACTAATCTAGGGGATAGATACACTGATCTAGGGAGACAGACACACTGATCGAGGGGACAGATACACGGATCTGGGGAGTCAGATACACTGATCTAGGGACTGATACACTGATCTAGGGGACAGATACACTGATCTGAGGAGACAGACACACTGATCTATGGGACTGATACACTGATCTAGGGACAGATACACTGATCTGGGGGACAGATACACTGATCTAGGGACAGATACACTGATCTAGGGGAAAGATACACTGATCTCGGGGACAGATACACTAATCTAGGGAGACAGATACACTGATCTAGGGACAGATACACTGTTCTAGGGGACAGATACACTGATCTAGGGACAGATACACTGATGTAGGGGGACAGATACATTGATCAAGGGGGACAGATACACTGATCTAGGGGGACAGATACACTGATCTGGGGGACAGGTACACTGATCTAGGGGGACAGATACACTGATCAAGGGGGACAGATACACTGATCTAGGGAGACAGATACACTGATCTAGGGGGACAGATACACTGATCTAGGGAACAGATACATGATCTAGGTAACAGATACACTGAACTAGGGATATAGATACAGTGATCTAGGGAGACAGATGCTCTGATCTACGGGGACAGATACACTGATCTGGGGGACAGATACACTGATCTAGGGGACAGATACACTGATCTAGGGGGACAGATACACTGATCTAGGGGACAGATACACTGATCTAGGGGACAGATACACTGATCTAGGGAGACAGATACACTGATCTAGGGGACAGATACACTGATCTAGGGGACAGATACACTGATCTAGGGGACAGATACACTGATCTAGGGGACAGATACACTGATCTAGGGGACAGATACACTGATCTAGGGGACAGATACACTGATCTAGGGGACAGATACACTGATCTAGGGGACAGATACACTGATCTAGGGGACAGATACACTGATCTAGGGGACAGATACACTGATCTAGGGGACAGATACACTGATCTAGGGGACAGATACACTGATCTAGGGGACAGATACACTGATCTAGGGGACAGATACACTGATCTAGGGGGACAGATACACTGATCTAGGGGACAGATACACTGATCTAGGGGACAGATACACTGATCTAGGGGGACAGATACACTGATCTAGGGGACAGATACACTGATCTAGGGGACAGATACACTGATCTAGGGGACAGATACACTGATCTAGGGGACAGATACACTGATCTAGGGAGACAGATACACTGATCTAGGGGACAGATACACTGATCTAGGGGACAGATACACTGATCTAGGGGGACAGATACACTGATCTAGGGGACAGATACACTGATCTAGGGGACAGATACACTGATCTAGGGGACAGATACACTGATCTAGGGGACAGATACACTGATCTAGGGGACAGATACACTGATCTAGGGGGACAGATACACTGATCTAGGGGACAGATACACTGATCTAGGGAGACAGATACACTGATCTAGGGGACAGATACACTGATCTAGGGGACAGATACACTGATCTAGGGGACAGATACACTGATCTAGGGGACAGATACACTGATCTAGGGAGACAGATACACTGATCTAGGGGACAGATACACTGATCTAGGGGACAGATACACTGATCTAGGGGACAGATACACTGATCTAGGGGACAGATACACTGATCTAGGGGACAGATACACTGATCTAGGGGACAGATACACTGATCTAGGGGACAGATACACTGATCTAGGGGACAGATACACTGATCTAGGGAGACAGATACACTGATCTAGGGGACAGATACACTGATCTAGGGGACAGATACACTGATCTAGGGGACAGATACACTGATCTAGGGGACAGATACACTGATCTAGGGGGACAGATACACTGATCTAGGGGACAGATACACTGATCTAGGGGACAGATACACTGATCTAGGGGGACAGATACACTGATCTAGGGAGACAGATACACTGATCTAGGGGACAGATACACTGATCTAGGGGACAGATACACTGATCTAGGGGACAGATACACTGATCTAGGGGACAGATACACTGATCTAGGGGACAGATACACTGATCTAGGGAGACAGATACACTGATCTGGGGGACAAGTACACTGATCTAGGGAGACAGATGCACTGATCTAGGGCACAGATCCAGAGATCTAGGGGGACAGATACACTAATCTAGGGGACAGTTACTCTGATATAGGGGGACAGATACACTGATTTAGGGGGACAGATACTCTAATCTAGGGGACAGATACACAGATCTAGGGGGACAGATACACTAAACTCGGGGACAGATACACTGATCTAGGGAGACAGACACACTGATCTAGGGACAGATACACTCATCTAGGGACAGATACACTGAACTAGGGAGACAGAAACACTGATCTAGGGGACAGATACACTGATTTAGGGGGACAGATACACTAATCTAGGGGACAGGTACACTGATCTAGGGAGACAGGTACACTGATCTAGGGCACAGACCCACAGATATAGGGGGACAGATACACTAAACTAGGGGACAGATACACTGATCTAGGGAGACAGACACACTGATCTAGGGGACAGATACAGTGATCTAGGGAAAGATACACTGATTTAGGGGGACAGGTACACTGATCTAGGGAGACAGATACACTGATTTAGGGGGAGAGATACACTAATCTCGGGGACAGATACACTGATCTAGGGAGACACACACTCTGATCTAGGGGACAGATACCCTGATCTAGGGAGACAGATAAACTGATCTAGGGGGACAGATACACTGATCTAGGGAGACAGATGCACAGATCCAGGGGACAGATACACTGATCTAGGTGACAGATACACTGATCTAGGGAGACAGATACACTGATCTAGGGAGACTGATGCACTGATCTCGGGAGACAGATACACTGATCTAGTGCACAAATACTCAGATCTAGGGGACAGATACACTGATCTAGGGAGACAGATACACTGATCTCGGGAGACAGATACACTGATCTAGGGGACAGATACACTGATTTAGGGGACATATACACTGATCTACGGACAGATGCACTGATCTCGGGGACAGATACACTAATCTAGGGGACAGATACTCTGATATAGGGGGACAGATACACTGATTTAGGGGGACAGATACACTGATCTAGGGGACAGATACACTAATCTATGGAGACAGACAGACTGATCTAGGGACAGATACACTGATCTATGGAGACAGATACACTCATCTAGGGAGACAGATACACTGATTTAGGGGGACAGATACACTAATCTAGGGGACAGATACACTGATCTAGGGAGACAGACACACTGATCTAGGGGACAGATACACGGATCTAGGGAGTCAGATACACTGATCTAGGGACTGATACACTGATCTAGGGGACAGATACACTGATCTGAGGAGACAGACACACTGATCTATGGGACTGATACACTGATCTAGGGACAGATACACTGATCTGGGGGACAGATACACTGATCTAGGGACAGATACACTGATCTAGGGGAAAGATACACTGATCTCGGGGACAGATACACTAATCTAGGGAGACAGATACACTGATCTAGGGGACAGATACACTGTTCTAGGGGACAGATACACTGATCTAGGGGACAGATACACTGATCTAGGGGGACAGATACACTGATCTAGGGGGACAGATACACTGATCTCGGGGGACAGATACACTGATCTAGGGGGACAGATACACTGATCTAGGGGACAGATACACTGATCTAGGGAGACAGATACACTGATCTAGGGGACAGATACACTGATCTAGGGACAGATACACTGATCTAGGGAACAGATACACTGATCTAGGGAGACAGATACACTGATCTAGGGAGACAGATACTCTGATCTAGGGGACAGATACACTGATCTAGGGGACAGATACACTGATCTAGGGGACAGATACACTGATCTAGGGGGACAGATACACTGATCTAGGGAGACAGATACACTGATCTAGGGGACAGATACACTGATCTAGGGAGACAGATACACTGATCTAGGGAGACAGATACACTGATCTAGGGGACAGATACACTGATCTAGGGGACAGATACACTGATCTAGGGGACAGATACACTGATCTAGGGGACAGATACACTGAACTAGGGGGACAGATACACTGATATCGGGGACAGATACACTGATCTAGGTGTCGGATACACTGATCTCGGGGGACAGATACACTGACCTAGGGGACAGATACACTGATCTAGGGGACAGATACACTGATCTAGGGCACAGATACACTGATCTAGGGGGACAGATACACTGATCTAGGGGACAGATACACTGATCTAGGGGACAGATACACTGATCTAGGGGACAGGTACACTGATCTAGGGCACAGATACACTGATCTAGGGGGACAGATACACTGATCTAGGCGGACAGATGCACTGATCTCGGGAACAGGTACATGATCGAGGTAACAGATACACTGAACTAGGGAGACAGATACACTGATCTAGGGAGACAGATGCTCTGATCTACAGGGACAGATACACTGATCTAGGGGGACAGATACACTGATCTAGGGGACAGATACACTGATCAAGGGGTACAGATACACTTATCAAGTGGGACAGATACACTGATCTAGGGGACAGATACACTGATCTAGGGGACAGATACACTGATCTAGGGGACAGATACACTGATCTAGGGGACAGATACACTGATCTAGGGGACAGATACACTGATCTAGGGGGACAGATACACTGATCTAGGGGGACAGATACACTGATCTAGGGAGACAGATACACTGATCTAGGGGACAGATACACTGATCTAGGGAGACAGATACACTGATCTAGGAGACAGATACACTGATCTAGGGAGACAGATACACTGATCTAGGGGACAGATACACTGATCTAGGGGACAGATACACTGATCTAGGGGACAGATACACTGATCTAGGGGACAGATACACTGATCTAGGGGACAGATACACTGATCTAGGGGACAGATACACTGATCTAGGGGACAGATACACTGATCTAGGGGGACAGATACACTGATCTAGGGGACAGATACACTGATCTAGGGCACAGATACACTAATCTAGGGGGACAGATAAACTGATCGAGGGGGACTGATACACTGCTCTAGGGAGACAGATACACCGATCTTGGCAGACTGATACACTGATCTAGGTGACAGATAAACTGATCTAGGGGGAAAGATACACTGATCTAAGGGACAGATACACTGATCAAGGGGATCAGATGCACTGATCTAGGGAGACAGATACATTGTCCTGGGGGATAGATACACTGATCTAGGAGGACAGATACTGTGATCTCGGGGACAGCTACACTGATCTAGGGCACAGATACACTGATCTTGGGGGACAGATACACTGATCAAGGGGGACAGATACACTTATCTAGGGAGGCAGATACACTGTTCTAGGGGACAGATACGCTGATCTAGGGAGACAGATACACTTTTCTCGGGGAACTATACACTGATCTAGGGGGAAATATACACTGATCTAGGGGGACAGATACACTGATCTCGGGTGACAGATACATTGAAAAAGGGGGACAGATACACTGATCTAGGGGGACAGATACACTGATCTGGGGGACAGATACCCTGATCTAGGGGGACAGATACACTGATCTAGGGAGACAGATACACTGATCTAGGAGACAGATATACTGAATTAGGGGACAGATACACTGATTTAGGTGACAGATACACTGATCTAGGGACAGATACACTGACCTGGGGACACAGATTCACTGACCTAGGGAGACAGATACACTGATCTGGGGGACAAGTACACTGATCTAGGGAGACAGATGCACTGATCTAGGGCACAGATCCAGAGATCTAGGGGGACAGATACACTAATCTAGGGGACAGTTACTCTGATATAGGGGGACAGATACACTGACTTAGGGGGACAGATACTCTAATCTAGGGGACAGATACACAGATCTAGGGGGACAGATACACTAAACTCGGGGACAGATACACTGATCTAGGGAGACAGACACACTGATCTAGGGGACAGATACAGTGATCTAGGGAAAGATACACTGATTTAGGGGGACAGGTACACTGATCTAGGGAGACAGATACACTGATCTAGGGGACAGATACACTGATCTAGGGGACAGATACACTGATCTAGGGAGACAGATACACTGATCTAGGGGACAGATACACTGATCTAGGGAGACAGATACACTGATCTAGGGGGACAGATACACTGATCTAGGGGACAGATACACTGATCTAGGGGACAGATACACTGATCTAGGGGACAGATACACTGATCTAGGGGACAGATACACTGATCTAGGGGACAGATACACTGATCTAGGGGACAGATACACTGATCTAGGGGACAGATACACTGATCTAGGGGACAGATACACTGATCTAGGGGGACAGATACACTGATCTAGGGGACAGATACACTGATCTAGGGGACAGATACACTGATCTAGGGGGACAGTTACACTGATCTAGGGGGACAGATACACTGATCTAGGGGGACAGATACACTGATCTAGGGGACAGATACACTGATCTAGGGAGACAGATACACTGATCTAGGGGACAGATACACTGATCTAGGGGACAGATACACTGATCTAGGGGACAGATACACTGATCTAGGGAGACAGATACACTGATCTAGGGAGACAGATACACTGATCTAGGGGACAGATACACTGATCTAGGGAGACAGATACACTGATCTAGGGAGACAGATACACTGATCTAGGGGGACAGATACACTGATCTAGGGGACAGATACACTGATCTAGGGAGACAGATACACTGATCTAGGGGACAGATACACTGATCTAGGGAGACAGATACACTGATCTAGGGGACAGATACACTGATCTAGGGGACAGATACACTGATCTAGGGGGACAGATACACTGATCTAGGGGACAGATACACTGATCTAGGGGGACAGATACACTGATCTAGGGGACAGATACACTGATCTAGGGGATAGATACACTGATCTAGGGGAGAGATACACTGATTTAGGGAGACAGATACACTGATCTAGGGGACAGATACACTGATCTAGGGGACAGATACACTGATCTAGGTGACAGATACACTGATCTAGGGGACAGATACACTGATCTAGGGGACAGATACACTGATCTAGGGGACAGATACACTGATCTAGGGGACAGATACACTGATCTAGGGAGACAGATACACTGATCTAGGGGACAGATACACTGATCTAGGGGACAGATACACTGATCTAGGGGACAGATACACTGATCTAGGGGGACAGATACACTGATCTAGGGGACAGATACACTGATCTAGGGGACAGATACACTGATCTAGGGGACAGATACACTGATCTAGGGAGACAGATACACTGATCTAGGGGACAGATACACTGATCTAGGGGACAGATACACTGATCTAGGGGACAGATACACTGATCTAGGGGACAGATACACTGATCTAGGGGACAGATACACTGATCTAGGGGACAGATACACTGATCTAGGGGACAGATACACTGATCTAGGGGACAGATACACTGATCTAGGGGACAGATACACTGATCTAGGGGACAGATACACTGATCAAGGGAGACAGATACACTGATCAAGGGAGACAGATACACTGATCTAGGGTCAGATACATTGATCTTGGGGGAGAGATACACTGATCTAAGGGACAGATACACGGATCTAGGGGACAGATACACTGATCCAGGGGGACAGATACACTGATCATGGGAGACAGATACACTGATCTTGGGGAACAGCTACACTGATCTAGGGGACAGATACACTGATTTAGGGGGCAGATACACTGATCTAGGGGACAGATACACTGATCTAGAGAGACAGATACTCTGATCTAGTGAGACAGCTGCACTGATCTAGAGAGACAGATACTCTGATCTAGAGAGACAGATACACTGCTCTAGGGGACAGATACATTGATCTAGGGGGAGAGATACACTGATGTAGGTGACAGATACACTGATCTACGGGATAGATGCTCCTATCGAGGGGACAGATACACTGATCTAGGAGACAGATACACTGATCTAGGGGACATAAACTCTGATCTAGGGAGACAGATACACTGATCAAGGTAGACAGATACACTGATCTACGGGACAGATACACTGATCAAGGGAGACAGATACACTGATCTAGTGGACAGATACATTGATCTAGGGGGAGAGATGCACTGATGTAGGTGACAGATACACTGATCTGCGGGATAGATGTTCCTATCGAAGGGACAGATACACTGATCTAGGGGTAAAGATACAGTGATCTAGGGCAGAGATTCACTAATTTAGGGAGACAGATGCGCTGATCTATGTGACAGATATACTGATTTAGGGGACAGATACACTGATTTAGGTGACAGATACACTGATCTAGGGACAGATACACTGACCTAGGGAGACAGATTCATGACCTAGGGAGACTGATACACTGATCTAGGGGACAGGTACACTGATCTAGGGAGACAGATACACTGATCTAGGGCACAGATCCACAGATATAGGGGGACAGATACACTAAACCAGGGGACAGATACACTGATCTAGGGAGACAGACACACTGATCTAGGGGACAGATACAGTGATCTAGGGAGACAGATACACTGATCTAGGGAAAGATACACTGATCTAGGGGACAGATACCCTGATCTAGGGAGACAGATAAACTGATCCAGGGAGACAGATACACTGATCTAGCGGACAGATACACTGATCTAGGGAGACAGATGCACAGATCTAGGGGACAGATACACTGATCTAGGTGACAGATGCACTGATCTCGGGAGACAGATACACTGATCTCGGGAGACAGATACACTGATCTAGGGGACAGATACACTGATTTAGGGGGCATATACACTGATCTACGAACAGATGCACTGATCTCGGGGACAGATACACTAATCTAGGGGACAGATACTCTGATATAGGGGACCAGATACACTAATCTAGGGAGACAGACACGCTGATCTAGGGACAGATACACTGATCTATGGAGACAGATACACTCATCTCGGGAGACAGATACACTGATTTAGGGGGACAGATACACTAATCTAGGGGACAGATACACTGATCTAGGGGACAGATACACTGATCTAGGGAGACAGATACACTGATCTAGGGGACTGATACACTGATCTCGGGACAGATACACTGATCTAGGGGACAGATACACTGATCTAGGGACAGATACACTGATCTAGGGGACAGATACACTGATCTAGGGGACAGATACACTGATCTAGGGAGACAGATACACTGATCTAGGGAGACAGATACACTGTTCTAGGTAGACAGATACTGTGATCTAGGGAGACAGATACACTGATCTAGGTAGACAGATACACAGAGCTAGGTAGACAGATACAATGATCTAGGGGACAGATACACTGACCTAGGGAGACAGATTCATGACCTAGGGAGACTGATACACTGATCTAGGGGACAGGTACACTGATCTAGGGAGACAGATACACTGATCTGGGGCACAGATCCACAGATATAGGGGGACAGATACACTAAACCAGGGGACAGATACACTGATCTAGGGAGACAGACACACTGATCTAGGGGACAGATACACTGATCTAGGGAGACAGATACACTGATCTAGGGAAAGATACACTGATCTAGGGGACAGATACACTGATCTAGGGAGACAGATAAACTGATCTAGGGAGACAGATACACTGATCTAGCGGACAGATACACTGATCTAGGGAGACAGATGCACAGATCTAGGGGACAGATACACTGATCTAGGTGACAGATGCACTGATCTCGGGAGACAGATACACTGATCTCGGGAGACAGATACACTGATCTAGGGGACAGATACACTGATTTAGGGGGCATATACACTGATCTACGGACAGATGCACTGATCTAGGGGACAGATACACTAATCTAGGGGACAGATACTCTGATATAGGGGACAGATACACTAATCTAGGGAGACAGACACACTGATCTAGGGACAGATACACTGATCTATGGAGACAGATACACTCATCTCGGGAGACAGATACACTGATCTAGGGGGACAGATACACTAATCTAGGGGACAGATACACTGATCTAGGGGACAGATACACTGATCTAGGGAGACAGATACACTGATCTAGGGGACTGATACACTGATCTCGGGACAGATACACTGATCTAGGGGACAGATACACTGATCTAGGGACAGATACACTGATCTAGGGGACAGATACACTGATCTAGGGGACAGATACACTGATCTAGGGAGACAGATACACTGATCTAGGGAGACAGATACACTGTTCTAGGTAGACAGATACTGTGATCTAGGGAGACAGATACACTGATCTAGGTAGACAGATACACAGAGCTAGGTAGACAGATACAATGATCTAGGGGACAGATACACTGATCTAGGGGACAGATACATTGATCTAGGGGGAGAGATACACTGATCTAAGGGACAGATACACTGATCTAGGGAGCCAGATACACTGATCTAGGGGATAGATACAGTGATCTAGGGGAGAGATTCACTAATTTAGGGAGACAGATGCGCTGATCTAGGTGACAGATATCCTGAATTAGGGGACAGATACACTGATTTAGGTGACAGATACACTGATCTAGGGACAGATACACTGACCTAGGGACACAGATTCACTGACCTAGGGAGAGAGATACACTTATCTGGGGGACAGGTACACTGATCTAGGGAGACAGACACACTGATCTAGGGGACAGATACAGTGATCTAGGGAGACAGATACACTGATCTAGGGAAAGATACACTGATCTAGGGGGACAGATACACTAATCTAGGGGACAGATACACTGATCTAGGGAGACAGACACACTGATCTAGGGGACAGATACCCTGATCTAGGGAGACAGATAAACTGATCCAGGGAGACAGATACACTGATCTAGCGGACAGATACACTGATCTAGGGAGACAGATGCACAGATCTAGGGGACAGATACACTGATCTAGGTGAGAGATGCACTGATCTCGGGAGACAGATACACTGATCTCGGGAGACAGATACACTGATCTAGGGGACAGATACACTGATTTAGGGGGCATATACACTGATCTACGGACAGATGCACTGATCTCGGGGACAGATACACTAATCTAGGGGACAGATACTCTGATATAGGGGACCAGATACACTAATCTAGGGAGACAGACACACTGATCTAGGGACAGATACACTGATCTATGGAGACAGATACACTCATCTCGGGAGACAGATACACTGATTTAGGGGGACAGATACACTAATCTAGGGGACAGATACAATGATCTAGGGAGACAGATACACTGATCTAGGGACAGATACACTGTTCTAGGGGACAGATACACTGATCTAGGGACAGATACACTGATCTAGGGAGACAGATACACTAATCTAGGGGATAGATACAGTAATCTAGGGAGACAGATGTACTGATGTAAGGGACAGATACACTAATCTAGGGGACAGATACTCTGATATAGGGGACCAGATACACTAATCTAGGGAGACAGACACACTGATCTAGGGACAGATACACTGATCTATGGAGACAGATACACTCATCTCGGGAGACAGATACACTGATTTAGGGGGACAGATACACTGATCTAGGGGACAGATACACTGATCTAGGGAGACAGATACACTGATCTAGGGGACAGATACACTGTTCTAGGGGACAGATACACTGATCTAGGGGACAGATACACTGATCTAGGGAGACAGATACACTAATCTAGGGGATAGATACAGTAATCTAGGGAGACAGATGTACTGATGTAAGGGACAGATACACTAATCTAGGGGACAGATACACAAATCCAGGGACAGATACACTGATCTAGGAGACAGATACACTGATCTAGGGAGACAGATACACTAATCTAGGGGACAGATGCACTGACCTCGGGAGACAGATACACTGATCTC
>JASTWF010000092.1:657306-704806 GCA_030390025.1 Squalus acanthias
TGTGTGTGTGAGTGTGTGTGTGTGAGTGTGAATGTGAGTGTGTGAGTGTGAGTGAGTGTGTGTGTGAGTGTGTGTGAGTGTGAGTTTGAGTGAGTGTGTGTGAGTATGTGTGTGTGAGTGTGAATGTGAGTGTGTGAGTGTGAGTGTGTGTGAGTGTGAGTGAGTGTGTGAGTGAGTGTGAGTGTGAGTGTGTATGAGTGTGAGTGTGTGTGAGTGTGAGTGAGTGTGTGTGTGAGTGTGAATGTGAGTGTGTGAGTGTGTGTGAGTGTGAGTGTGTGTGAGTGTGAGTGAGTGTGTGTGAGTGTGTGTGTGTGAGTGTGAATGTGAGTGTGTGAGTGTGAGTGAGTGTGTGTGAGTGTGTGTGTGTGAGTGAGTGTGTGTGAGTGTGTGTGTGAATTTGTTTTCTTCTCTACTTCGAATTGAAGTATTTTTCGGAAGTTGAAAACAATTTCTACTCAACATTTTGGATTGATTCGAATCTCATTTACATTTTATACACAGAAGTGCCGCAGAGTCCTTGAGCGCTCGCAGTGCAGCCCTGGCACTGAGGCCCAGTGTCATCCACCCTGGGAGATGTTTAACTGAAGGCCAACCGGCCAAATGCCGCTGGCCATGGAATTGAGGCCAGCACTGAATGGTTGGCTCGTCCATTGCTGAATAAACAAAAAAACCAGCCTTACCCTCGCTCCTTTCTCTCCGTTTGAACCAGAAAATCCCGGAAATCCTGTCGATCCCTGAGTGACGGAAGGAAAAAGATTTGAGGACAGGGAGGTCAAAAATCAAACTATCACAGGAGGCTGTTTCTCACCAGGAAAGTCAAGTTCATTGTTGTTTTGGCCTCGGAATAACCTTCCCCTGGTCACAGAAATATTTTACCGTATTTTATTTACGTAGCTATATCGTAATCGTTCTCCCTTCTCCCAAATTGTAAATCACTGGTCAGGCCTCAGCTGGAATATTGGCCTTGAAATTCCAAACTTTATCGCCAGCCGTTAAGGCCGATTTTGAAGCAAAAATGGCGGCCGCCCGGCTTCCGCCCACTTCCGGAGCAGAATGGGGCGGCCACCATATTGGGCAGGTCGGCATCGGCCGCCATATTGGGCAGGTCAGCAGCGGCGGCGTTGCCTGCGCTCGGAGGAGCAACGCCAAATTGATGCACGCTCAGCGATTCTGGACGTCACCGCCCCTCTTACCGCCCTCGCCAAAAGTGCGCCCATGCGTGCAGCCGCTGACAGCGCAGAGAGCCGGGAGGAAGCGGCGGTGAACTGTAAACCGTCCAGTAAACAGCTGCTGAGATCACCAGTAACTAGGGAGATAACCGGTAACTAGGGAGATCACCGGTAACTAATGAGATAACCGGTAACTAGGGAGATCACTGGTAACTAGGGAGATAACCGGTAACTAGGGAGATCACCGGTAACTAGGGAGATAACTGGTAACTAGGGAGATCACCGGTAACTAGGGAGATCACTGGTAACTAGGGAGATAACCGGTAACTAGGGAGATCACTGGTAACTAGGGAGATAACCGGTAACTAGGGAGATCACCGGTTACTAGGGAGATCACTGGTAACTAGGGAGATAACCGGTAACTAGGGAGATCACTGGTAACTAGGGAGATCACCGGTAACTGGGGAGATCACTGGTAACTAGGGAGATAACCGGTAACTAGGGAGATCACTGGTAACTAGGGAGATAACCGGTAACTAGGGAGATCACCGGTAACTAGGGAGATCACTGGTAACGAGGGAGATCACTGGTAACTAGGGAGATCACCGGTAACTAGGGAGATCACCGGTAACTAGGGAGATCACCAGTAACTAGGGAGATCACCGGTAACTAGGGAGATAACCGGTAACTAGGGAGATCACCGGTAACTAGGGAGAGCTCAGACTGTGGAATTGGAGTGACCCGCCCGGTCAGTCAAACATTACTGAAGGGAAATATTTCTGAACAAACTACACCGAGCGACAGTTGTAAGAATCGCAGGAAAAACTCAAAGCTGGAACTCCTTAAATTTTATAAATTGGGTTTTCTGGTTTAGGGACTGATGAAATAATATGTAAAGTTTTGAAGTCTGGTTTTAAAAGGCCAAGAATTAAGAAATATTCTCACCCAGATTTGTTGCTGTTAAAGATGTAATTGAACTCTCTCCTGCACCATTGACCCCAGTGAACTCCTGACCAAGAGTTCATCTTCCCCTTTCTTTCACTGGTTTGCTGCGCTACTTTTAAATAAGTTACACCCAAATAACTGACTTCAATTGTCTTTCAGTTTATTGCAAAAATTCTTTAACATGATCCGGATCGAGCTGCTTTTTCACTCGTTGGTCACTTCATCGAATTTATTTTTTTGATCTTTTCATCAAGATCTAGTTCACAGGAAGAAAACGCTGACGAACCCGTTAAAGAAATATGAAGATTTACAGAGGGTTCGAGTTGAATATATACACAGGTGCCGATATAATACACAGTTCCTATACAAACATAATCCTGAATAAGCTCGGAAGAAGAGTTTGGAATTTCCATTGAGCCTGTCTTGTGATCATTGGCCTATTTGAACAATGCAGCAGGTGGCCTGCACTCACAGCCATCTCCTGACACGTCAGCAACATCTCTGCTCCAGAAATGGTGCCACTTCCATTATATCGCACTCAGTCCATTACATTTTCTGCGTTCGGCTTATATTTTGGGCATAATCCCAGGATTTCTCGCACACTGTGCCACCGTCTTTCACTGTGACTCAGGTGACTGCCCGAGAAACGCTGGGCCGAACCTACAGACGCCGCCTTCGGCCTCCTGCTGCTGTCACCGCCGGATCGAGCTGCGCTCGTTTAAATCAGCGGGCAGCACCAACATACCGGCGCTGCCGCCGCTCTTTCTGCGGGCGGGCGGCCGGTAACCTTGGCCCGCGATGCCACTGCCCGTTTTCGGACTTCATCGAATTTCTCGGCCTTTGTGCCCAGTTCTGGGCACCGCACTTTAGGAAGGATGTCAAGGCCTTTGAGAGGGTGCAGCGGAGATTTACTAGAATGGTCCCAGGGATGAGGGACTGCAGTTATGTGGAGAGACTGGAGAAGCTGGGATTGTTCTCCTTAGAGCAGAGAAGGTTAAGGGGAGATTTAATAGAGGTGTTCAAAATCATGAGGGGTTTTGATAGAGTAAATAAGGAGAAACTGTTTCCAGTGCAGGAGGGTCGGTAACCAGAGGACACAGATTGAAGATAATTGACAACATTTTTAGAGGGCTTGACAGGGTAGATGCAGGGAGGATGTTTTCCCCTGGCTGGAGTGTCTAGAACCAGGGGTCACAGTCTCAGAATAAGGGGTCGGCCATTTAGGACTGAGATGAGGAGAAATTTCTTCACTCAGAGGGTGGTGAATCTTTGGAATTCTCTACCCCAGAGGGCTGTGGAGGCTCAGTCGTTGAATATATTCAAGGCTGAGATCGATAGATTTTTGAAATTAAGGGAAACAAGGGATATGGGGATCGGGCGGGAAAGTGGAGATGAGATAGAAGATCAGCCATGATCTCATTGAATGGCGGAGCAGGCTCGAGGGACCAAATGGCCGACTCCTGCTCCTATTTCTTATGTTCTTATGTTCTTATTTTTTTTTGTTCGTTCATGGGATGTGGGTGTCGCTGGCAAGGCCGGCATTTATTGCCCATCCCTAATTGCCCTTGAGAAGGTGGTGGTGAGCCGCCTTCTTGAGCCACTGCAGTCCGTGTGGTGAAGGTGCTCCCACAGTGCTGTTAGGGAGGGAGTTCCAGGATTTTGACCCAGCGACGATGAAGGAACGGCCGATATACTTCCAAGTCAGGTTGGTGTGTGGCTTGGAGGGGAACTTGGAGGTGGTAGTGTTCCCATGCGCCTGCTGCCCTTGTTCTTCTAGGTGGAAGAGGTCGTGGGTTTGGGAGGTGCTGTCGAAGAAGCCTTGGCGAGTTGCTGTAGTGCATCTTGTGGATGGTACACACTGCAGCCACGGTGCGCCGGTGGTGGAGCGAGTGAATGTTTAAGGTGGTGGATAGGGTGCCAATCAAGTGGGCTGCTTTGTCCTGGATGGTGTTGAGCTTCTTGAATGTTGTTGGAGCTGCACTCATCCAGGCAAGTGGAGAGTATTCCATCACACTCCTGACTTGTGCCTTGGAAAGGCTATGGGGAGTCAGGAGGTGAGACACTCACCGCAGAATACCCAGCCTCTGACCTGCTCTTATAGCCACAGTATTTATGTGGCAGATCCAGTTATGTTTCTGGTCAATGGTGACACAGATTTAAAGTAATTGGCAAAAGAACCAGAGGGGAGATGAGGAGAATGTTTTTACGCAGCGAGTTGTTGTGATCTGGAATGCGCTGCCTGAAAGGGCGGTGGAAGCAGATTCAATAGTAACTTTCAGAAGAGAATTGGATAAATACTCGAAAAAGGTAAAATTTGCAGGACTCTGGGGAAAGAGCAGGGAAGCGGGACTAATTGGAGAGCTCTTTCAAAGAGCCAGCACAGGCACAATGGGCCGAATGACCTCCTCCTGTGCTGTCCAAACCTCTGAATTTTCAGGGACCAGTTTCTGATGCTGCTCTAATGTCACAGTGACCGGTAAACCTCCTCCAAATCCTGCCAGGTCTAGTTAACTTCTTTCCCAACCAATAAAACTTTAACAAGCTTCAAGTGTTCTGAGCGAACAATTTTATCATTGCAATTTCACTGCATTTATCAATAGGGAAGGAGTGGAAACACTTACCGGAGAGGCTGAAATCCTGATTGCATTGGGAGTGTTAGCACATTTTTAATTCATATGTAACAGGATATCATACAATTGGTACAGTTTTAAATGGGTGCAGGAACAGAGAGACCTGGGGGTTCACATAAACAAATCAGGGCAGATGTTCATCGAATCAGAGAGTCAGAAAATCTCACAGCACAGGAGGAGGCCATTCGGCCCATTCGTGCTTGTACCCGCTCTTTGAACGAGCTCTCCAATTAGTCCCACTCCCTGCTCCTTCCCCAGAGCCCTGCAAATTTTTTCCCTTCAAGTATTTGATAAGTTTTTTTTGAAAACTTGCTTCCTTTTTTCATTTATTGCCCATCCCTAATTGCCCTCGAGAAGGTGGTGAGCCGCCTTCTTGAACCGCTGCAGTCCTTGTGGTGAAGGTACTCCCACAGTGCTGTAGGTGGTTGATGCAATTGAGGGGCCATTTCAGGAGGCAGTCACATCGGGGTGGTACTGGAGTCACATATAGGCCCAGACCGGCTAAATTGGACCGGTTGGAGCCAACTGACCCTTTCATCCCATCAGCCTTGGAATGGGTTTGACCCCCCTGGTGTCAGAGGTGAAAGGCCAGTGTGTTAAATAGGCAGATGGGATCCTTGGCTTTATAAATAGGGGCATAGTTTAAAACAGTAAAGAAGTTATGCTGAACTTTTATAAATCACTGGTTAGGCCCCAGCTGGAGTATTGGGTCCAATTCTGGGCACCGCACTTTAGGAAGGATGTCAAGGCCTTGGAGAGGGTGCAGAGGAGATTTACTAGAATGGTCCCAGGGATGAGGGACTTCAGTTATGTGGAGAGACTGGAGAAGCTGGGATTGTTCTCCTTAGAGCAGAGAAGGTTAAGGGGAGATTTAGTAGAGGTGTTCAAAATCATGAGGGGTTTTGATTGAGTAAATAAGGAGAAACTGTTTCCAGTGCAGGAGGGTCGGTAACCAGAGGACACAGATTGAAGTTAATTGGCAACATTTTTGGAGGGCTTGACAGGGTGAATGCAGGCAGGATGTTTCCCCTGGCTGGGGAGTCTAGAACCCGGGGTCACAGTCTCAGAATAAGGGGTCATCCATTTAGGACTGAGATGAGGAGAAATGTCTTCACTCAGAGGTTTGTGAATCTTTGGAACTCTCTACCCCAGAGGGCTGTGGAGGCTCAGTCGTTGATTATATTCAAGACAGAGATCGGTAGATTTTTGGATATTAAGGGAATCAAGGGATATGGGGATCGGGCAGAAAAGTGGAGATGAGGTAGAAGATCAGCCATGATCTTATTGAATGGCGGAGCAGGCTCGAAGGGCCAAATGGCCGACTCCTGCTCCTACTTCTTATGTTCTTATGCTCTTATTTTTTTTTATTTGTTCATGGGATGTGGGCGTCACTGGCAAGGCCGGCATTTATTGCCCATTCCTAATTGCTCTTGAGAAGGTGGTGATGAGCCGCCTTCTTGAACCGCTGCAGTCCGTGTGGTGAAGGTACTCCCACAATGCTGTTAGGGAGGGAGTTCCAGGATTTTGACCCAGCGACAATGAAGGAATGACAATATACTTCCAAGTCAGGATGGTGTGTGACTCGGAGGGGAACTTGGAGGTGGTGGTGTTCCCATGCGCCTGCTGCCCTTGTCCTTCTAGGTGGTAGAGGTCGTGGGTTTGGGAGGTTCTGTCGAAGAAGCCTTGGCGAGTTACTGCAGTGCATCTTGTAGATGGTACACACTGCAGCCACGGTTCGCCGGTGGTGGAGCGAGTGTATGTTTAAGGTGGTGGAAGGGGTCCCAATCAAGTGGGCAGCTTTGTCTTGAATGGTGTCGAGCTTCTTGAGTGTTGTTGGACCTGCACTCATCCAGGCAAGTGGAGATTATTCCATCACACTCCTGACTTGTGCCTTGTAGATGGTGGAAAGGCTTTGGGGAGTCAGGAGGTGAGACACTCGCCGCAGAATACCCAGCCTCTGACCTGCTCTTATAGCCACAGTATTTATGTGGCTGATCCAGTTATGTTTCTGGTCAATGGTGACACAGATTTAAGGTAATTGGCAAAAGAACCAGAGGGGAGATGAGGAGAAATTTTTTACGCAGCGAGTTGTTGTGATCTGGAATGTGCTGCCTGAAAGGGCGGTGGAAGCAGATTCAATAGTAACTTTCAGAAGAGAATTGGATAAATACTTGAAGGGGTAAAATTAGCGGGCTATGGGGAAAGAGCAGGGAAGTGGGACTAATTGGAGAGCTCTTTCAAAGGGCCAGCACAGGCACAATGGGCCGAATGACCTCCTCCTGTGCTGTCCAAACCTTTGAATTTTCAGGGACCAGTTTCTGATGCTGCTCTAATGTCACAGTGACCGGTAAACCTCCTCCAAATCCTGCCAGGTCTAGTTAACTTCTTTCCCAACCAATAAAACTTTAACAAGCTTCAAGTGTTCTGAGCGAACAATTTTATCATTGCAATTTCACTGCATTTATCAATAGGGAAGGAGTGGAAACACTTACCGGAGAGGCTGAAATCCTGATTGCATTGGGAGTGTTAGCACATTTTTAATTCATATGTAACAGATATCATACAATTGATACAGTTTTAAATGGGTGCAGGAACAGAGAGACCTGGGGGTTCACATAAACAAATCAGGGCAGATGTTCATCGAATCAGAGAGTCAGAAAATCTCACAGCACAGGAGGAGGCCATTCGGCCCATCGTGCTTGTGCCTGCTCTTTGAAAGAGCTCTCCAATTAGTCCCACTCCCTGCTCCTTCCCCACAGCCCTGCAAATTTTTTCCCTTCAAGTATTTGATAAGTTTTTTTTGAAAACTTGCTTCCTTTTTTCATTTATTGCCCATCCCTAATTGCCCTCGAGAAGGTGGTGAGCAGCCTTCTTGGACCGCTGCAGTCCTTGTGGTGAAGGTACTCCCACAGTGCTGTAGGTGGTTGATGCAATTGAGGGGCCATTTCAGGAGGCAGTCACATCGGGGTGGTACTGGAGTCACATATAGGCGCAGACCGGCTAAATTGGACCGGTTGGAGCCAACTGACCCTTTCATCCCATCAGCCTTGGAATGGGTTTGACCCCCCTGGTGTCAGAGGTGAAAGGCCAGAGTGTTAAATAGGCAGATGGGATCCTTGGCTTTATAAATAGGGAGGTCGCACAACACCAGGTTATAGTTATTTGGAATTATTTATAAATAGGGGCATAGTTTAAAACAGTAAAGAAGTAATGCTGAACTTTTATAAATCACTGGTTAGACCCCAGCTGGAGTATTGTGGCCAATTCTGGGCACCGCACTTTAGGAAGGATGTCAAGGCCTTGGAGAGGGTGCAGAGGAGATTTACTGGAATGGTACCAGGGATGAGGGACTTCAGTTATGTGGAGAGACTGGAGAAGCTGGGATTGTTCTCCTTAGAGCAGAGAAGGTTAAGGGGAGATTTAATAGAGGTGTTCAAAATCATGAAGGGTTTTGATTGAGTAAATAAGGAGAAACTGTTTCCAGTGGCAGAAGGGTCGGTAACCAGAGGACACAGATTGAAGGGAATTGGCAAAAGAACCAGAGGGGAGATGAGGAGAATGTTTTTACAGCGAGTTGTTGTGATCTGGAATGCGCTGCCTGAAAGGGCGGTGGAAGCAGATTCAATTGTAACTTTCAAAAGGGAATTGGAAAAATACTGGAAAAGGAAAGTTTGCAGGGCTGTGGGGAAAGAGCAGGGAGTGGGACTAATTGGAGAGCTCTTTCAAAGAGCCAGCACAGGCACGATGGGCCGAATGGCCTCCTCCTGTGCTGTGGGATTCTATAACAGGGGAAGGAGAGGTGGGGAGAGTCAATCCAAACACCAGCACAGCAACATTAAGAATCTTAAGCCCGATTTTCACCGGGAATGGAAATGGGTTCGGATCGATCTCCCGATTTACGCCGCGCTCCGATTGTACTCTCTATTGAAGCTGGGCAGGTGAGTTTAAAATCGAAGCATTGAAGTTCGAGTTTGTTTCAGAGCCCAGTGAGTGAGCTGAAATGTCCCGGGGTTTGCCAACTGTCTGAAATTGAACGTTCCTTTATTTCATTCAGTGAACACACCAAACACTGATCAATTATTGCCCAGACACAGTTAAGCAAAGCTCTGCGTCTCTCTACACCTGCGAAGGACGTGTCCAATTAGATACTGGACACGGACAGGAATGGGAGATTGAACATCAAAAGATTACCAAATAATACAGACAGCAAATTAACAATCTCTATCATCAATATTCAATCATTGACAACATTTCCCCCGGTATCTGTGTCTTAGTGACATCGTGAACACTGGGCAATTTCCCCCTGGTGACTGTGTTTAAGGAACATCGTAAACAACTGGCTGAACATTAAGAAGCAATTTTCTCACTGTGTTTACGATGTCACTAAAACACACGGGTTCTTTTTGACTTTGCTGATAGTGTACAACGGGTGAGAGCGAATCACAGCCCGTTTTGCATCTCTTCCGATTTTATTTCCATTGAAGTTTTAATCGGGAGAGATGTAAAACGAGCTGTGGTTCGCTGTCACTTGTTTTACACCATCGCACACTGTCAATATTACCCCTATAGTGAGCAGCAGCAACCTTCCGCTGTGTTTAGGAACATGGGAATCACTGGGCGATGAATGACCCGGGTCCAGCTCGTTCACCTTCTACCGTCCTGGCTATCACATGATACAATGATAATGGAGTTATTGACAAATCACAGCGATCGATCTCGATCAATGAGTCTACAACAGACCCAGACATGAGGTGAGCTAAACCCCAGTGGGGGAGAGCTTTGGGAACCAGAGCTCCAAACTCACCTGTTCCTCCCGAGCTCGCTACACTCACCACACCTCATGTCTCCAATTACTCAGATAATGGAGCACAAAATGCTATTTTCTGGGGGAAATCGATCGAATTTACAAAGTCACTAACCAGAGGGAATCTTCCTCACCATTCACCTCACTCTGAGTAATGGCATTCCCATTCACACTGTGGAATAATATTAAATAGCCCAATGTGCGTGTCTTTCACCAGTCGATTCTGTATTCATGTATTTAATTGGATAAACATTGCTCTGAAACAGCAGACCTCCAGTCACATCACAAAGAGACATCTTCAGTTTGGATTACTGAAAACCGTTGGCCAATCACAGAAAGTTCTGCAAGTGAAGTGGTGACTCACCTTTGGACCTTGTCTCCCTGGATACCCAGGCAAGCCTGGGACACCGAGCTTCCCCTGAAAAAAGACAAACGTTTCAGCGGCAGAACATCACTGACCACTAGATTCAGACTGAGCATCAAGGTGAGCGACGCGCGGTCAGAAGGTCCAAAATAAGATTCACACGGATGATACCAGAACTGAGAGGTTTATAACTATGAGGAAAGATTGAACAGGCTGGGGCTCTTTTCTCTAGAAAAGAGAAGGCTGAGGGGTGACCTGATCGAGGTCTTTAAGATTATGAAGGGGTTTGATTGGGTAGACGTAGAGAAGATGTTTTGTAATTTTCAATTGACCCCAGCCTCAACAGCTTTTTGGGGAGAGAGTTCCAGATTTCCACTGCCCTTTGTGTGAAGAAGTGCTTCCTGACATCACCCCTGAATGGACTTGTGGGGGAGACCAGAACTAGGGGCCATCAATATAAAATAGTCACTAATAAATCCAATGGGTAATTCAGGAGAACCTTCTTTACCCAGAGAGTGGTGAGAATGTGGAACTCGCTACCACAGGGAGTGGTTGAGGCGAATAGCAGAGATTCATTTAAGGGGAAGCTGGATAAACACACGAGGGAGAAAGGAATAGAAGGGTATGCTGATAGGGTGAGATGAAGTAAGGTGGGAGGAGGTTCGAGTGGAGCAGAAACACCGGCACGGACCAGTTGGGCCGAATGGCCTGTTTCTGGGCTGTAGACTCGATGTAATTCTGTGTAACTGAATTGGATGTTTTTTTCCACAAGTTAGGATTATTTTACAAAGTCAAATCTGTGAGGGAAGCTTGATCTTTGAAGTGTTTATCCCATCTTTGCCATATCCCTTTGAAATGTGCTCCAGGGTGTTTACTTTTGCATATTTTCAATCTATCTTTAATGAGTTGTGATAGTCTGTGAATCGCCTCCCCAGGCTTCCTCTCCATTCTGTTACAATCCCTTTGGGATGGAACCAGAGAAGGTATAAAAATAAACACAGAAAGCTGTAGCGCTGGAGAAACTGGCCGTGGGATGTATAAAATTCAGCTTTCAACAATCTCCAGACTGACAGGGAGCTGGGACTGTAGGGGGTCAGAACACACAGCAGAGGCTGGTCTGGCTCCGAACTCCAACACAGACCCTGACTGAAGCATCAAAATCAAACCCAGTGACGTTTATTAAAATCAAGTGTTGGGCTTAACCGGCAATCCGGGCACAAGCTGTGCCCAAAATTGCACTCGCTTTGAGAAGTGTTATTTTTCTCCAGTTTCCGCTCAAACTCATTTCCGTATCACGGAACGCAAAATCTGCCGGGAACCCGGGCAATCGGGAACATTTTTAGAATGTTGTTTCTTTTAAAATTCTTGTTTTAAAAAATATTCCTTGATATATTTCAGCGTGGTAACTTGGTGCAGTTTGATTAACGCAGCTGAAAATGGGTTTATCCCAAAAACTCAGCATTTGAATCGCCGCGTCCAGCCCACCACCTGTGAGTTAACATGACTGAAAATAAATTAAAACAATTGCACAGCACCACTTGCTAATTATGTTGGAGCACACTCGTCAGTTTCTTAGTTAATTAAAAAAAATTAGATTCAAAAGCTATTAAAACGCAGCAGCTAGTGTCCTTGAGACAAAAGAAATCAGCTTTGTTTCTGGAGCCTCCTCGAAGGCTCGCAAGCGAGCGCAGTTAGCGGAAAATCGGCACGGCGATTAATTCCCCCCGGGGGCGGGGCCAGCTTCCAGCGCCATGTTTTTAAAACAGGCGCAAAATATCGCGGAAACTCAAGTTGCGCCGAACACAATTTGCGCTGAACATTCCGCGGCCTTTTGCGCCAATATCGAGGGAACTGCGCCAAAAACACAGCGCAATCGAGCGGAATCTCCGGGCCATGGTGTCGATAACTGTGAGCTTTGTTATTTTAATGTATTCTCGGGATGTGGACGTCGCTGGTCGTGCCGACATTTAAATTACTCCAACATTTGAAGGGATCACCACTAACTGCTCCCACCGTCTCCCTCGGGAGCCTGTTCCATAGATTGACCACTCGCTCACTGAAATATTGTTTCCACAGAATAGTTTGGAATTTGCCCTTCAAACACAGGCCGTGTCCTCTGGTTCTGCTGTTCGGGACAAGGTTTTTTTAAAATTCGTTCCTGGGATGTGGGCGGCGCTGGCAAGGCCGGCATTTATTGCCCATCCCTAGTTGCCCTTGAGAAGGTAGTGGTGAGCCGCCTTCTTGAACCGCTGCAGTCCATGTGGTGAAGGTGCTCCCACAGTGCTGTTAGGGAGGGAGTTCCAGGATTTTGACCCAGCGATGATGAAGGAACGGCGATATATTTCCAAGTCAGGATGGTGTGTGACTCAGAGGGGAACTTGGAGGTGGTGGTGTTCCCATGTGCCTGCTGCCCTTGTCCTTCTAGGTGGTGGAGGTGGCGGGTTTGGGAGGTGCTGCCGAAGAAGCCTTGGTGAGTTGCTGCAGGACATCCTGTGGATGGTCCACACTGCAGACACGGTGCGCCGGGGGAGGAGGGAGTGGGTTTGGGAGGTGCTGGGGATGAAGCCTTGGCGAGTTGCTGCAGGGCATCCTGTGGATGGTCCACACTGCAGACACGGTGCGCCGGGGGAGGAGGGAGTGGGTTTGGGAGGTGCTGGGGAAGAAGGTGAGACAGCTGATCATGGTTGACACCAATCAGCTCCCAAACTTCTCTCTTTCCCCAGTGAGAACAGGGCCCAGTTTACACAATCACTGCTCTTGATCCAATCTCTCCGAGCCCGCCTCTGGTACTGACCTTCTCGCCGGCAGATCCCGCTGATCCAGGGTCTCCCGGGGGTCCAGAGCGACCTTTGGGACCCTCAGGTCCATCCTCACCGCGCGGTCCCAGCAGCCCGGTTTCACCCTGTGGCAGAGGATAAAACACAGATGACAGTTCGGGTTGATGCAGACACACTTCCACTTTCTCACTGTGTACTCTTGTTCATTGAAAGAATTTTAACCCAGCCCAACACAGAACATAGAATCAGGGAATCAGACAGCACAGGAGGAGGCCATTCGGCCCATTGTGCCTGTGCCGGCTCTTTGAAAGAGCTCTCCAATTAGTCCCACTCCCCGCTCTCTTCCCCATAGCCCTGAAAATTTATCCCCTTCAAGTATTTCTCCAATTCCCTTTTGTAAGTTATTATTGAATCTGCTTCCACCGCCCTTTCAGGCAGCGCATTCCAGATCACAACAACTCGCTGTAAAAACATTCTCCTCATCTCCCCTCTGGTTCTTTTGCCAATTATCTTCAATCTGTGTCCTCTGGTTACCGACCCTCCTGCCACTGGAAACAGTTTCTCCTTATTTACTCGATCAAAACTCGTCATGATTTTGAACAACTCCATTAAATCTCCCCTTAACCTTCTCTGCTCTAAGGAGAACAATCGCAGCTTCTCCAGTCTCCACATTAACTGTTACCCTCCAAAACTCCTCTCTCACAGATTGTTGGAAACAAAATAACTAAAGAAATTGTAAAGGACAGACTAAATCCTGGAGGTCTTCCAGTGACAGGTTTACAGCGAGACTGATTTCAGAACTGGACATAATCAAAGACACCCGCCGAAATCCGGGTCCTATTTTAATAGAAGAATCCTCCCACTCACAGAGGTTCAATTTCCTCTATGTGCTTTGTAAATAGAGACATCGAGTACAAAAGCAAGGATTGCTAAATCTTTACAAGTCACTGGTTAGGCCCCAGCTGGAGTATTGTGTCCAATTCTGGGCACCGCACTTTAGGAAGGATGTCAAGGCCTTGGAGAGGGTGCAGAGGAGATTTACTGGAATGGTGCCAGGGATGAGAGACTTCAGTTATCTGGAGAGTCTGGAGAAGCTGGGATTGTTCTCCTTAGAGCAGAGAAGGTTAAGAGGAGATTTAATAGAGGCACGATGGGCCGAATGGCCACCTCCTGTGCTGTGCGGTTCTACGATCCCGGGAAGGGGCGGGGGTGCGATAATCAGAGAATGCTCACATTTTAGAGTCAGGGCAGGGCCAGGGTTCGTGGGCGAAGGGATCGATAAGCAGCCAATGAAAGATAGAGGTGACCTGGGCGTGTTGTAGTCACGCGGCTAACTGACTTATGTCCAACTTCCACGAGTCCCTGGGAGGAAACTCCAGACCCCGAGATCAATGCTCGAAACTTTAGCGAATCTTTGCTCCAAACACCTCTGTTAGGACCCACAACAGAGACTGAGATTGTCACAGGATCCCGTCACCTAGGCTCAGGTCGTGACCTCAGAGGAAGGTCCCGACCTCAGGCGGAAGTTCCTGACCTCAGGCGGAAGGTCCTGACCTCAGGCGGAAGGTCCTGACCTCTGGCGGAAGGTCCTGACCTCTGGTGGAAAGTCCTGACCTCAGGTGGAAGGTCCTGACCTCTGGCGGAAGGTCCTGACCTCTGGTGGAAGGTCCTGACCTCAGGTGGAAGGTCCTGACCTCTGGCGGAAGGTCCTGACCTCAGGTGGAAGGTCCTGACCTCTGGCGGAAGGTCATGACCTCAGGTGGAAGATCCTGACCTCTGGCGGAAGGTCCTGACATCAGGCGGAAGGTCCTGACCTCTGGCGGAAGGTCCTGACCTCTGGCGGTAGGTCCTGACCTCAGGCGGAAGGTCCTGACCTCTGGCGGAAGGTCCTGACCTCTGGAGGAAGGTCCTGACCTCAGGTGGAAGGTCCTGACCTCTGGTGGAAGGTCCTGACCTCAGGTGGAAGGTCCTGACCTCTGGCGGAAGGTCCTGACCTCTGGTGGAAGGTCCTGACCTCTGGTGGAAGGTCCTGACCTCAGGTGGAAGGTCCTGACCTCAGGTGGACGGTCCTGACCTCAGGTGGAAGATCCTGACCTCAGGTGGACGGTCCTGACCTCTGGTGGAAGGTCCTGACCTCAGGCGGAATGTCCTGACATCCGGCGGAAGGTCCTGACATCTGGCGGAAGGTCCTAACCTCAGGTGGCAGGTCCTGACCTCTGGTGGAAGGTGCTAACCTCAGGTGGAAGGTCCTGACCTCTGGTGGAAGGTCCTGACCTCAGGTGGCTGGTCCTGACCTCTGGTGGAAGGTGCTGACCTCAGGTGGAAGGTCCTGACCTCTGGCAGAAGGTCCTGACCTCAGGTGGATGGTCCTGACCTCTGGCGGAAGGTCCTGACCTCTGGCAGAAGGTCCTGACCTCAGATGGAAGGTCCTGACCTCAGGTGGAAGGTCCTGACCTCAGGTGGAAGGTCCTGACCTCTGGGGGAAGGTCCTGACCTCTGGGGGAAGGTCCTGACCTCTGGGGGAAAGTCCTGACCTCAGGTGGATGGTCCTGACCTCTGGCGGAAGGTCCTGACCTCTGGCGGAAGGTCCTGACCTCAAGTGGAAGGTCCTGACCTCAGGTGGAAGGTCCTGACCTCTGGGGGAAGTCCTGACCTGGGGGGGAAGGTCCTGACCTCTGGGGGAAAGTCCTGACCTCAGGTGGAAGGTCCTGACCTCTGGTGGACGGTCCTGACCTCAGGTGGAACCGCCTTCCTGGTATTCTACACTCAGAGGATTTCAATCACGGCTGATAGTGGAATATTAAAAGTCCAGTGTTTGAAAAGCGTAAAATCGATTAAGACGAGGGAGCTTTAATTTTACAAGCGAGACGCATCATTGGTTTAATGAAAGGTGAAGTGAACAGATTGTGTGAAGCACGAGTAGAGGGGAGTCTGTCTCGAGCAACAGAAACCCTCATTCCCACCTTGACATGTGTCTGCGACACGGGAACACATTATATGGGCAGCGATAGGCGAGAGCTGAGAAAATCTCTTACCCTTTCTCCTTTAAGACCCATGTCACCTTTAAACCCGGGAAAACCATCTTCGCCCTGAAAGAGAGAGAGATAATTAACATTTTCACACAAGGAGAGAGAGGGGATTTCTTTCTATTTTAAATGATCCAGGATGTTCACGTCAGAAGCCGACTATTTTCAGGGGCTGTGATGTAAAACACAACAAATATTAACTCACAAATAAACCGCAGCGAGTCGGAGATTAAACAGACCAGACACAGAGTGAGCTTCACAATAAAGTCTGCTTTAAGGAGCTTCACTTCGCAAATCGTGGAAAACCTCATCTTGCAGCGTGAGTTCAGCCCGCACTATGCTGCAAATTTAGGAAATAAGCTTTTAAGTGTCCTGGCCAAACAAACACAGATTATCTGAGAGATTCCATTCATTACTGCTGGGAAATAAGCTGATCGCGTGTATTACTGCACATTTCGATAGCGCCTTTCCCCTCCGCAGGACGTCCCAAAGCGCTTTACAGACAATGAAGCACTTTTTGAAGTGTGGTCACTGTTGTAATGTAGGAAATGTGGCAGCCATTTGTACACAGCAAGCTCCCACAAACAGCGATGCGATAAAGAGCGGATAATCTGTATTTAATGCTGCAGGTTGAGGGATAAATATTGTCCGAAGGCACTGGGGAGAGTTCCCCCGTTCTTCTTCGATCGTGTACATCCACCTGAGAGGGCACGCAGCGTCTCGGTGTAACGGCTCATGCAAAAGACAGCACTCGCACAAGCACTTTCTCACATAAAAGGGGAGTGGAAAACAGGAACTCTCTCACCCAAAAAGCGGTGGATGTGGGAGAGGGAAATCAGCAATGCTGCCAGCTCCTGATCCCCACCAAGAGGCTGCTGGAAGAACATGCTTACAAATACAATTGAACTCCCAGCTTCCACCCACCGTAAACTTCAGCTCATTCAGAACTCCACTGCCCGTGTCCTAACTCGCACCGAGTCCCGTTCAGCCATCACCCCCTATACTCGCCGACCTACACTGGCTCCTGGACCGGCAACGCCTCAATTTTAAAACTCTCATCCTTCTTTTCAAATCCCTCCATGGCCCTCGCCCGTCCTTATCTCTGTAACCTCCTTTTTGCAGTACTGAGGGAGCGCCGTACTGTCGGAGGGGCAGTACTGAGGGAGCGCTGCACTGTCGGAGGGGCAGTACTGAGGGAGTGCTGCACTGTCGGAGGGGCAGCACTGAGGGAGGGCTGCACTGTCGGAGGGGCAGTACTGAGGGAGTGCTGCACTGTCGGAGGGGCAGTACTGAGGGAGTGCTGCACTGTCGGAGGGGCAGTACTGAGGGAGCGCTTCACTGTCGGAGGGGCAGTACTGAGGGAGTGCTGCACTGTCGGAGGGGCAGTACTGAGGGAGTGCTGCACTGTCGGAGGGGGTGTACTGAGGGAGCGCAGAACTGTCGGAGGGGCAGTACTGAGGGAGTGCTGCACTGTCGGAGGGGCAGTACTGAGGGAGTGCTGCACTGTCGGAGGGGCAGTACTGAGGGAGCGCTTCACTGTCGGAGGGGCAGTACTGAGGGAGTGCTGCACTGTCAGAGGGGCAGTACTGAGGGAGTGCTGCACTGTCGGAGGGGCAGTACTGAGGGAGTGCTGCACTGTCGGAGGGGGTGTACTGAGGGAGCGCAGAACTGTCGGAGGGGCAGTACTGAGGGAGTGCTGCACTGTCGGAGGGGCAGTACTGAGGGAGTGCTGCACTGTCGGAGGGGCAGTACTGAGGGAGCGCTTCACTGTCGGAGGGGCAGTACTGAGGGAGTGCTGCACTGTCGGAGGGGCAGTACTGAGGGAGCGCAGCGCTGTCGGAGGGGCAGTACTGAGGGAGTGCTGCGCTGTCGGAGGGGCAGTACTGAGGGAGCGCTGCACTGTCGGAGGGGGAGTACTGAGGGAGCGCTGCACTGTCGGAGGGGCAGTACTGAGGGAGCGCTGCACTTTCGGAGGGGCAGTACTGAGGGAGTGCTGCGCTGTCGGAGGGGCAGTACTGAGGGAGCGCTGCACTGTCGGAGGGGGAGTACTGAGGGAGCGCAGAACTGTCGGAGGTGCCGTCTTTCGAATGAGGCATTTGTCCGAGGCATCGTCTGCCCTCTCAGGAGAACGTAAAAGATCCTGCGGCACTATTGGAAGAAGAGCAGGGGGAGTTCTCACCGGTGTCCTGGGGCCAATATTTATCTCTCAACCAACAGCACTGAGAAACAGATGATCTGGTCATGATCACATGGCTGTTTGTGGGATCTTGCTGTGCGCAAAATGGCTGCAACGTTTCCTACATTACAACAGTGACCACACTTCGAAAAGTGCTTCATTGGCTGTAAAGCGCTTTGGGACGACCCGAGGTGGTGAAAGGCGCTGGAGAAATGCGAGTCCTTTCTTTCTTCTAAATAATCCTCTTGCCCTGAAAGTGAGACACCGCAATCCCACCCAGACATGTCAGGATGGATAAAGTGAAACAAAAGTAAGAAAAATAATACATTTTAATCGTTAAAAAAAAGCGAGACGTTTTACCTTTTCACCCTTTCCCCCTTTGAGGCCACGAACTCCATCTGCACCCTGTTTCAAAACACAAGCAGAGTCAGCACCGTAAGATCGACCCATCGCAAAGAAACTGAGTGGCTTAAAAATAAAGAGAGACTTTGGTCAGACGTACCTTCACTCCTCGAGGTCCTGGATAGCCAATCGGACCTTGCGGGCCGGTAGATCCCTAAAATATGGATTAACGAAGAGCAACATAAGCAATATTGTATTAATAAAAACGATTTGTTTTAAAATCTGGGGTCGGAATGAAAATGAATTTGGGATGAATGGGGCGAGCGATGTGAATCTTTGTTTCGATGTTACCTGCGAACCTTTCTCACCAGATGGCCCCTCTTTGCCTGGGTGGCCCTAGGGGAGAAAAACAACAGGTTTATACGTTCTCAAAGCAGCTCTGAAGATATCTCGCCACAACAAAAGTACGGTTTGATAAAAGTTTGCATGGTTTAAAAGGATGGTCTTAAAATCTGCTGGTGTTTCACAGACGTGGCGTGAGAAGGAGATTCCTTTGTAAAGTGTGCAGTGGAAGGAGCTGTCAACTTACTGGAGGCCCATCAGCTCCCGCGAGGCCGGACAGACCAGCTTTACCCTGAGGACCCTGTAAAACAAAACAAGACGAGACAAGTTCGAGGTGGCACAGGACTGACAGCAGCAGGAAAATTCCAACTCTCAGAAAGTCACGGCAAGGCAGAATTAGTCCTGAAATAGTTTGTGCTCGTAGTTAAGCCTTACCTTAGCTCCGGGAGGTCCGATGGTACCTTGAGGTCCAGGTAGACCCTGTGTGGAGAGAGAGAGAGAGAGTGAGACAGAGAGGAGAGAGAGAGAGAGACAGAGAGTAAGAGAGAGAGAGAGAATGAGAGAGAGGGAGAGACAGAGAGAGAGAGAGACAGACAGAGAGAGAGAGAGAGACAGAGAGAGAGAGAGAGAGACAGAGAGAGACAGTGAGAGAGAGAGAGAGAGAGAGACAGAGTAAGAGAGAAAGAGAGAGTGAGAGAGAGAGAGAGACAGAGAGTAAGAGAGAGAGAGAGAGTGAGAGAGACAGAGAGAGAGAGAGAAACTGAGAGAGAGAGAGCGAGGAGAGAGAGAGAGAGAGAGAGAGAGACAGTGAGAGAGAGAGAGAGTGAGAAACTCTTCCAATCACTCCAGAGCAGGCTCTGTTTATGAGGCGTGGACTTTGCTTCTGAAGGAGTTCGGTGTGCACTGGAAGGCAGCCAGTCTCAATAATCTCCATTGTTTCTCTTATTTTTATGTTTAAATCGAGTCACATTGGGAGAAAATCCAGCAGATTGTTGGCACGGCGGGAGAAATCCGATCCATCACACAAATCCCTCCAGGTGGGATATTTGTTACTAATATTCCAAACACGACTGAGAGATTTCCCCCCTCCCCGTCCCCCCTCCCCTCCCCCTCCCCCTCTCCCACACCCCTCCCCATCTCCCCCTCCCCCACACACCCTCCCCCTCCCCCACCCTCTCCCCTCCCCATCTCCACCTCCCCCACCCCATCCCCCTCCCCCACACCCCCTCCCCTCCCCCACACCCCATCCCCCTCCCCCTCTCCCCCTCCCCATTCCCCCTCCCCCCACCCCTCCCCCCTCCCACCCCCTCCCTCCTCCCCTCCCCCACACCCCATCCCCCTCCCCCTCTCCCCCTCCCCCCTGCCCCCTCCCCATTCCCCCTCCCCCCTCCCTCCCCCCCTCCCTCCCCCTCCCCCCTCCCCCTCCCCATCTCCCCCCTCCCCTCCCCATCTCCCCCTCCCCCTCTCCCCCTCCCCCCTCCCCTCCCCATCCCATCTCCCCCTCCCCCCTCCCCCCACCCCTCCCCATCTCTCCCTCCCCCTCCCCATCTCCCCCTCCACTCCCCATCTTCCCCTCCCCATCTCCCCTCCACCACATCCCCTCCCCATCTCCCCCTCCCCATCTCCCTCACCCACACCCCCTCCCCCTCCCCATCTCCCCCTCCCTCCCTCCCTCCCCCACCCCCCCCTCCCTCCCCCACACCCCCTCCCCCTCCCCTCTCCCTCCCCCACACCCCCCTCCCCCTCCCCATCTCCCCCTCCCTCCCTCCCTCCCCCACCCCCCCTCCCTCCCCCACACCCCCTCCCCCTCCCCTCTCCCTCCCCCACACCCCCCTCCCCCTCCCCTCTCCCTCCCCATCTCCCCCTCCCCCCCCTCCCCTCACCCCCTCCTACCCCCGCCCCCTCCCCTCCCCCACCCGCTCCCCTCTCCCTCCCCTTCCCCTCCCCATCTCCCCGTAACCCTCCCAGTTCCTCTCCCTCCCCAACACCCCCTCCCCCTCCCCTCCCCACCCCATCTCCCTCCCCCTCCCTCCCCAACACCCCCTCCCCCTCCCACGCCCCTCCTCACCTCATCTCCCTCCCCCGCCCCTCCTTCAACCTCTCCTCCCCTCTACACACCCTTCCCCATCCAGTTCCCCACACCATCTCTGTCCCTTCCCCAACCTCCTCCACCTCCCCATCTCTCCCTTCACCCTCCCTCCACAGCCCCTCCCTTCCCTCCTCCACTCCACCCTCTCCTCTCCATACCACTCCTCCTCCCTCCCTCTCCCTCCCCATCCCTGCCCCCTCGCCTCTCTAACCCCAATCCCCATCTCCGTCCATTCCCCAACCTCCCCCCCAGCCCCATCTCCATCCCTTTCCTCCCTCTCCCTCATCTCTGTCCCCTTGCCTCCCTCCTCCCTCCCTCCTTCCCAACCTCCTCCCCTGCCAGGCCCCCTCCCCATCGCCCCTCCTCCATCCCTCACACTCCCAGTCCCCATCCCCTCCCTCCTCACCCCACCTCCATCCCCTCGCATCCCTCCTCCCTCTCTCCCAATCTCCTCACCCCCTCCCTGTCCCCTCCTCCTCCCACCCCATCTCCACCCTCCCTCACCCCCTGTGACGCACAATTACAAACCTCCCCCTCCCAACTGTAAACCTACTTGTGGTCCTGGGATGCCCTGCTGGCCAGCAGGACCGGGCTCTCCTTGAGGCCCCTGTAGATTGGAAAGAGAGAGTCGAGCATTAAACCTCGAGACAAGCTTCTTTCTCACAATTTTGTTTTACTATTTAGATACAGCTACACACCCACTCACACCCACTCACACCCACTCACAATCCCACACCTACTCACACTCACTCACAATCCCACACCCACTCACACTCACTCACAAACACTCACAATCCCACACGCAATCACACTCACTCACACACACTCACACCCACACACACCCACTCACACCCACTCACACACACTCACACCCACTCACACACACTCACAATCCCACACACACCCACTCACACACACACACTCACAATCCCACACACACCCACTCACACACACTCACAATCCCACACACCCACTCACACTCACACACACTCACAATCCCACACACCCACTCACACTCACACACACTCACAATCCCACACACACTCACACACACTCACAATCCCACACACACTCACACACACTCTCACACTCACACCCACTCACACACACACACACTCACACACTCACAATCCCCCATACACACACACCAACACACTCACACACACACTCACTCACACACTCACTCACATTTACACTCACACACACAGTCACAGACTCACACACACACACTCACACAACCACACTCACTCACTCACTCACACATGCACACACTCACTCAGTAACATACACACACAATCACACTCACACACAGTCACAGACTCACACACACACACTAATACACACATATTCACACACACTCTCACACACACTCACTCACACACACTCTCACACTAACACACTCACTCACACAATCACACACACTCACACACTCATACACTCACATGCTCTCATTCACACACACACACACACTCACACTCTCATACACTCTCACACTCACAATCCCACACACTCACACCCACTCACACACCCACCCACTCACACCCACTCACACACACACACACACACCCACTCACACACACACACTCACACTCACACCCACTCACACACCCACCCACTCACACCCACTCACACACACACACACACACCCACTCACACACACACACACACACCCACTCACACTCACACCCACTCACACACCCACCCACTCACACCCACTCACACACACCCACTCACACACACACACACACACCCACTCACACTCACACACACTCACACACACTCACAATCCCACACACTCTCACACACACTCACTCACACACACTCTCACACACACTCACTCACACACACTCTCACACTAACACACTCACTCACACAATCACACACACTCACACACTCTCATACACTCACATGCTCTCATTCACACACACACACTCACACTCTCATACACTCTCACACACTCACACACACACACTCAAACACACTCACAAAAAGTCGCACACACACACTCCACACACTCACACACACTCTCACTCACTCTCACTCACTCTCTCACACTCTCTCACACTCACACACACTCACATACTCAGTAACACTCACACACTTACACACACACATACTCTTACACACACACTCTCACACACTCTCACACACACTCTCTCACACACACACAGGCTCACAAATACATACACACACTCGCAGTCACACTAACTCACACTCACACTAACTCGCACGTATGCCCATTCCACACTCACATACAAACACTCATTCGCACACACGCATGCACATAAATGAAATAGATGTCTACTGAATTCCCAGCAGTTCAATCAGTACAGATAACGACTGATAAAGATATACTCACCATGTTCCCTTTTGAACCCTGAGGCCCATCCAAACCAGTAGAACCCTAAAAAGATAAAAATATTAAAAGATATCTTTAAATACACAAATATTTTTCTGGTTCTAGAATCTTCCCCACTCTAACATTGTTTATTCAGAGCTCCTAGCCTGGAACATTTACACTGAGGGAACCGTCCCAGATTAAAAGCCAAGATTTGGGTTTCATAGAATAGAATAGTACAGAATAGAGGGACACCATTCGGCCCATTGTACCTCTGTGAACGAGCTCTCCAATTAGTCCCACTCCCTGCTCTTTCCCCACAGCCCTGAAAATTTCTCCTTTTCAAGTATTTCTCCAATTCCCTTTTGAAAGTCACTATTGAATCTGCTTCCACCGCCCTTTCAGGCAGCGCATTCCAGATCACAACAACTCGCTGTAAAAACATTCTCCTCATCTCCCCTCTGGTTCTTTTGCCAATTATCTTCAATTCATTTACTCGGAAAATGTGTCATTAAGCAAATCAAAGGAGAAATGTTTCAAACAAAATGATGAGACGTACGGGTTGTCCTGGTGGGCCTGGAGATCCTCGTGGGCCAAGGAGTCCTCTGGCACCCTACAGAGAGAAAACAACAATTTCACACATCGATGGTAGTAATTCTTTGAGAGAGATGTTGACAAAAATAAAGAGGTGAGGCAGCAATTCAAAAAGGTTCAAATTCAGGTCATGCCTCATTCACAAGTGAAGAAAAAAATTAAGCTGTTCACAGAATCTCACAGCACAGGAGGAGGCCATTCGGCCCATCGTGCCTCTGCTGGCTCTTTGAACGAGCTCTCCAATTAGTCCCACTCCCTGCTCTTTCCCCACAGCCCTGCAAATATCTCCCTTCACATATTTCTCCAATTCCCTTTTGAAAGTTATTATTGAATCTGCTTCCACCGCCCTTTCAGGCAGCGCATTCCAGATCACAACAACTCGCTGTAAAAACATTCTCCTCATCTCCCCTCTGGTTCTTTTGCCAATTCCCTTCAATCTGTGTCCTCTGGTTACCGACCCTCCTGCCACTGGAAACAGTTTCTCCTGATTTACTCGACCAAAACCCTTCATGATTTTGAACACCTCTATTAAATCTCCTCTTCACCTTCTCTGCTCTAAGGAGAACAATCCCAGCTTCTCCAGTCTCTCCACATAACTGAAGTCCCTCATCCCTGGGACCATTCTAGTAAATCTCCTCTGCACCCTCTCCAAGGCCTTGACATCCTTCCTAAAGTGCGGGGCCCAGAATTGGACACAATACTCCAGCTGGGGTCTAACCAGTGCTTTATAAAGGATTAGTATAACTTCCTGGTTTTTGTACTCGATGCCTCTGTTGATAAAGCCAAGGATCTCGTATGCTTTTTTTTAAACAGCCTTCTCAACTTGTCCTGCCACCTTCAAAGATTTGTTCTGAAGAAGATTATTCCAAAAATGGGCAACTTACAGATTCACCAGGCAGTCCTCGGGGTCCAATCTCTCCGTCATCTCCCTGAAAAAACAAGACACAGAAGAAGATTGGTGACTGGAGGGAAAGCAAGGGTTTGGAGCTCAGAACAGATGCCCTCAGATTCCGAGTGACGATTGGTTGAACAAACAGAGAGAATATGGTGCTATGGTGACTCACCCTTTCTCCATCTTCTCCTGAAGGCCCGGGTGGACCCAGTGCTCCCGTCTCACCCTGTGACGACACAGAAACAAAATCATCAGTCGCTGAGCGGAGCTGCGAACTAAATGCACTGCTTCCATTTCGCTTCATTAAATGCAGTGAACCGCCAGCACAGAGAGACTCGCGAAATCTGCTAAGAATATATTTTACATAAAACAGTATGAAGCCATCATAGCCAAGAAAATCTCATCTTTTAACAAACTGCATGGCAATTGTTATACAGACAGAATTGCTGTGTAAGAATGCTTGAGTAATAATTAAAAAACAAACCGCCTCTTAATATGCTACTGATTATTGCGGAGTGAAACCGATAAAGCACAGAACCTCACAGGAGGAGGCCATTCGGCCCATCGAGCCTGTACCGGCTCTTTGAAAGAGCTCTCCAATTAATCCCACTCCCCCGCTCTTTCCCCACAGCCCTGCAAATCTTTCCCTTCAAGTATTTATCCAATTCCCTTTTGAAAGTTATTATTGAATCTGCTTCCTTTCAGGCAGCGCATTCCAGATCACAACTCGCTGCGTAAAAACATTCTCCTCATCTCCCCTCTGATTCTTTCACCAATCACCTTCAATCTGTGTCCTCTGGTTCCCGACCCTCCTGCCCAGTTACTGTGAGAAAAGTTCAGGGGTAAAATCACAGCTTTTCTCGATTGAAAGTCTGGGCGTTAAACCAGATTGTGCAGCGTAACACACTGCGATTTGGCACGCAAATCATTACATGCAGGAAAGGCACTCCCACAGTGCTGTTAGGGAGGGAGTTCCAGGATTTTGACCCAGCGACGATGAAGGATCGGCGATATATTTCCAAGTCAGGATGGTGTGTGACTTGGAGGGGAACTTGGAGGTGGTGGTGTTCCCATGCGCCTGCTGCCCTTGTCCTTCTAGGTGGAAGAGGTCGCGGGTTTGGGAGGTGCTGCCAGTGAAGATGCTGCAAGCATTAAACAGGCTCCATCTATGTTTGGCAAACTCAATTCTCTCTGTGATTGGCGAGAGGGAGGGAGAGAGAGATACAGAGAGATACAGAGAGACACAGAGAGACACAGAGACAAAGAGAGAGGGAGCGAGAGAGAGAGAGACCCACTGTCATGTGACATGAATCCAGTGTTGTCTTGCTGTGATTAACAGTCTTATGCTTCTGAAACGGTCAGAAACAAATTTTTTGCCAGATTTAGCTCTTTCCTCTGAGGATGGTTCACCCTTCAACAAGGTAGCGGCCCCTTTAAGAGAAGTCCTTTTCACACAAGCTCATCATGGCCCGATCCGAGGCACTTTGATCGATTCTTCATCAGTATAACTCTCATCCACCTCTCTCGGAGATGATAGGAGGGGTTTCCCTAGCGACAGCTCCGTGTTCTTGGGAGTCAGCCTCTTCAGTGTTGCCCGGGATTAGCAAACCATTTCTGGAAGAGAGAGAGGGCGAGGGTGGGGAGCGTGGCTTGTGTCTGCAGGGGGAGAGAGAGGGCGAGGGTGGGGAGCGTGGCCTGTGTCTGCAGGGGGAGAGAGAGGGCGAGGGTGGGGATCGCGGCCTGTGTGCAGGGGGAGAGAGAGGGCGAGGGTGGGGATCGTGGCCTGTGTGCAGGGGGAGAGAGAGGGTTTGTCTGCAGGGGGAGAGAGAGGGTTTGTCTGCAGGAGGAGAGAGAGGGTTTGTCTGCAGGGGGAGAGAGAGGGTTTGTCTGCAGGGGGAGAGAGAGGGTTTGTCTGCAGGGGGAGAGAGAGGGTTTGTCTGCAGGGGGAGAGAGAGGGTTTGTCTGCAGGGGGAGAGAGAGGGTTTGTCTGCAGGGGGAGAGAGAGGGTTTGTCTGCAGGGGGAGAGAGAGGGTTTGTCTGCTTGGCGAGGGTGGACACTTTAAGGCAGCGCCAACTTGAACCAGAAACTTAACTGGACCAGCCACATAAATACTGTGGCTATAAGAGCAGGTCAGAGGCTGGGTTTTCTGTGGTCAGAGGCTGGGTTTTCTGTGGTCAGAGGCTGGGTTTTCTGTGGTCAGAGGCTGGGTTTTCTGTGGTCAGAGGCTAGGTATTCTGTGGCGAGTGTCTCACCTCCTGACTCCCCAAAGCCTTTCCACCATCTACAAGGCACAAGTCAGGAGTGTGATGGAATACTCTCCACTTGCCTGGATGAGTGCAGCTCCAACAACACTCAAGAAGCTCGACTCAATCCAGGACAAAGCAGCCCGCTTGATTGGCACCCCATCCACCACCTTAAACATTCACTCCATCATTCCCGATAATCGATTTCAGAATGTCCGCTGTCTGAAGCTCAGAATGTCCGAGGTCTGAAGGTTCACCATTGGCGGCCGTGCCTTCAGCTGCCTGGGCCCTAAGCTCTGGAATTCCCTCCCTAAACCTCTCCGCCTCTCTCTCCTCCTTTAAGACGCTCCTTAAAACCTCCCTCTTTGACCAAACCTGTCATAATATCTCCTATATGCCTCGGTGTCAATTTATGTTTATTTGTCGATCCTGTTAAGTGGCTTAGGACATTGTACTATTTTTAAGGCGCTATATAAATGCAAGCTGCTAGTTTCAATGAGATGTCATATTAGATCGCAAACGTTTAATGCATTGTCTGAATTTCCTCTCACCTATTTCAGTGCAGCTGTTTAATTGAATTTAACCCTTTCATTTGTAGCAGTGAGTGGAGGAACTTTAGACAAACACTTTGCCCATTCCGTCCTTGGGAATCCCACCACCTCATCTCAGGGTCAGTGTAATGCTTTTTGTTTAAACTGAGATGTGCCGAACAAGATTAGATTTGAAGCTATGAAGAAATGGTTAATTATGTGGGTAGAAAATCCAGCACCATCTTCACTTCCCATAGGAATTGCTATCCTTGGAATCAGTTATTCCTGGAGCCTCCATGTCTCAGGTCAGTTGCAATATTCCACTGAGACAAGACATACTCATGTTGATGGCTGTTTGTTATTAACGCGTCCACATTGAGAGAGATTGAAGCCTTGATTAAATCGTGACCTCCACCATCTAGAAGGACAAGGGCAGCAGGCGCATGGGAACACCACCACCTCCAAGTTCCCCTCCAAGTCACACACACCATCCCGATTTGGAAGTATATCGCTGATCCTTCATCGTTGCTGGGTCAAAATCCTGGAACTCCCTCCCTAACAGCACTGCGGGAGCACCTTCACCGCATGGACTGCAGCGGTTCAAGAAAGCGGCTCACCACCACCTTCTCAGGACAATTAGGGATGGGCAATAAATGCTGGCCTTGCCAGTGACGCCCACATCCCGAGAATGAATAATAGACTTTGTTTTGAGGCTTGTACTCAGTACAAGATAGACAAAAACTAACCCAGTGCTACATCGCCTTCTATCGATTCCCCCTACCCCGGGGTAATGTTCCATCTGCACCTTTCTTAACCAGATCATAAAGTTACATCAACTCATAAAACAGAATGATTCACTGCAGTTCCTACAGTCCTAAATCTCCGAATCTCAAAGCAATCAGTGAAACAAGCACCACTTTACATCCAATGCTCCCAACTTCAATATCGTTACTAGAGTTTTGTTCAATGAGGTGAGATAGAATGGCTTCATAGAATGATGGAATGGTTGCAGCACGGAAGAAGGCCATTCGGCCCATCAAGCCTATGCCAGCTCTCTGCAAGAGCACTTCAGCGGGAAATTGGAGCTGAGGTCGATGATTAGCCATGATCTTATTGAATGGCGGAGCAGGTTCGAGGGGCCGTATGACCGACTCCTGCTCTTACTACGTATGTTCTTATGTCCCACTCCCCCGCCCTTTCCCCGTAGCCCTGCCAATTTATTTTCTTCAGGTACTTATCCAACTCCCTTTTGAAAGCCGCGATTGAATCTGCCTCCACCATCCTATTAGGAAGTGCATTCCAGATCATAACCACTCGCTGCATAAAAAAGTTTTTTCCTACGTCGCCTTTGGTTCTTCTGCCAATAACCTTAAATCTGTGTCCTCTGGTTCTCGACCCTTCCGCCAATGGGAACAGTTTCTCTCTATCTACTCTGTCCAGACCCCCTCATGATTTTGAACACCTCTATCAAATCTCCTCTCAATCTTCTCTGCTCCAAGTAGAACAACTCCAGCTTCTCCAGTCTATCCACGTAACTGAAGTCCCTCATTCCTGGAATAATCCTTGTCAATCTTTTCTGCACCTTCTCTAAGGCCTTCACATCCTTCCTAAAGTGCGGTGCCCAGAATTGGACACAATACCCCAGTTGGGGCCGAACCAGTGTTTTATACAGGTTCATCATAATTTCCACATTTTTGTTCTCTATACCTCCATTTATGAAGCCCAGGATCCTGTATGCCTTTTTAACCGCTTTCTCAACCTGCCATGCCACCTTCAACAACTGGTGCACACATACCCCCAGGTCTCTCTGTTCGTGCACCACCTTCAGGATTCTACCCTGTAAGAGTTAATTGGCGTGCCAACAGGGAGCCGTTTGGAACAAACAATGGCAAAGACGATGGATGAGTTAGTCACGAAATATGTGACAGTAAAGTTACCCCTCAGGGTGGGGTGGGTACGGGTCATTATTGATGGTGATGACCCAGTGGGTGAGTCTGAACAGTGGACCCAGGGGTCCACCTGCCGGCCAGGGATGGTAAAGGCCATCTGGTTAATGGCAGACCAGAGGCAGTTTCAGAATGACGTGTGTAAAATGGCTCAGATGCATAAGGAGATGGAAGAGATGGCAAAGATCGCCAGTGATAGGGAAGTGGTTGTAAACTGGCTTCGACAGGAATTAGAGGATGAACGAGAAAGTAAGAAAATATATGAATGATCTAGACGAGGGAACTAGATGTAATATCTCTAAGTTTGCAGACGACACAAAGCTGGGTGGATGCGTGTGCTGTGTGTGCTGTGAGGAGGATGCTGAGAAACTCCAGTATGATTTGGACAGGTTGGGTGATTGGGCAGATGCATGGCAGATGCAGTATAATGTGGATAAATGCGAGGTTATCCACTTTGGTGGCAAAAACAGGAAGACAGATTATTATCTGAACGGCAATAGATTGGGAAAAGGGGAAATGCAACGAGACCTGGGTGTCCTTGTGCACCAGTCGCTGAAGGTAAGCATGCAGGTGCAGCAGGCGGTTAAGAAGGCAAATGATATGTTGGCCTTCATAGTGAGAGGATTCGAGTACAGGAGCAAGGATATTTTGCTGCAGTTGTACAAGGCCTTGGTGAGACCACACCTTGAGTATTGTGTGCAGTTTTGGTCGCCTTATCTGAGGAAGGATGTTCTTGCCATGGAGGGAGTGCAGCGAAGATTTACCAGACTGATACCTGGGATGGCAGGAATGACGTATGAAGAGAGATTGGGTCGATTAGGCTTATATTCGCTAGAGTTTAGAAGAATGAGAGGGGATCTCATTGAAATTTATAAAATTCTAACAGGACTAGACAGACTAGATGCAGGAATGATGTTCCCGATGGTGGGGGAGTCCAGAACCAGAGGTCACAGTCTAAGGATAAGGGGTAAGCCATTTAGGACTGAGATGAGGGGGAATTTCTTCACCCAGAGAGTGGTGAACCTGTGGAATTCTCTACCACAGAAGGCAGTTGAGGCCAATTCATTAAATATATTCAAGAAGGAGTTGGATATATTTCTTAAGGCTAAAGGGATCAAGGGATATGGGGAGAAGGCAGGGACAGGGTATTGAATTTGGATGATCAGCCATGATCTCATTATGTGGAGATGCCAGTGTTGGACTGGGGTGGACAAATGTGAGAAGTCGCACAACACCAGGTTATAGTCCAACAGTTTTATTTGAAATCACAAGCTTTCGGAGCGCTGCTGCTTCGTCAGGTGAAGTGAAGAAATGTATATCGGCACAGCATATATTGTCAGAGAACACTGCCAGACGAGTACAGTTAATCATAAAGGGCAGTTAGAAAGATTAACTGTAGTCGTCTGGCAGTGTTCTCTGACTATATATGCTGTGCCTATATACATTTCTTCACTTCACCTGACGAAGGAGCAGCGCTCCGAAAGCTTGTGATTTCAAATAAAACTGTTGGACTATAACCTGGTGTTGTGCGACTTCTCAGAATGATCTCATTAAATGGCGGAGCAGGCTCGAGGGGCCGAATGGCCTACTCCTGCTCCTATCTTCTATGCTTCTAAAAGGCTTAGGAGACAGTTGGAAAAGGCAAAGGAGAGGTGGAATAATAAAGGGCAGTACCTTGAGAGCCAGTGTATAAAAAATCAAACTCATTGTGATGTTTGGTCAGAGGAGGCGGCCAACCAGAGAGATCGGGCAGAACGAGCAGAGAACGCTGACGAGGATCTGAAGGCTGCATTCAGGGTCACTCAGAGACAGGCTCTGGAGGGCCGGAGTGCTGCCGGGGATCACACTGAATGTCAGGAGCAGATTAGGGAGCTGGAGGAAAGGTTGAAGGCCCAGAGGGGTCTTGTGTGGGCCATGACTCCTGTGGTTGGAGGAGATCTGCAGGATAGCAAAGGGGTTGATAAACATCACCGGGATGGGGGCCCACAACCTGGGAATAGCCCACCGGAGGGAGTCAGACCCCCACCTATGGCCCCGATTGGTCTAAAACGGTCCCAGGCACCGGCCGTGGGGGCAGGTGAAGGAGCATTGGGGGCGCTAGAGAGGGAGTTTGTGGTCCCGCATAATACTGAGGAGTTAAGGGAAATGTCCAGTGATATGAACAAGCTGGCAATGGGAGCGGACCCCAAGGGCATTATCTGGAGGGAGGACAGAGGCCGCTTTAAATCACCTGGTTGAGGAGGCAAAGAAGCGTTTGCTGCTATTTACCCTGAGCTCCAGTGTCTCTGCTGGACTTCCACCAGAGAATCAGAGGGGAGAGGGCACTTACCATGCGCTAAAGTTGAGGGTTGTCCAGGTGTTGGGACAGGGTAAAGGGGATCCTCTTAAGGCCGTGGTGGACGTGGATCAAGGCCAAAACGAACACCCGGCAGCTTTTGCTGACAGGTTACGGCCGACCTATAATGCAGCCATGGGAGGGGCGGCAAGAAGGGCAGACCTCGATGGAGAAGCGCGGAACCATTGGTTGCGGACACTGATCTCTCACAGTTTGCCCTATTTGCAAGCCACAATGGTGGACTTTGAACCAGAAGATGCAAAGCTAGGTGGGACAGTAAGCGGTGAGGAGAACACAAAGAGTCTGCAAAGGGATTAGATAGACTAAGTGATTGGACAGTAAGGTGGCAGATGGAGTATAATGTAGGGAAATGTGAGGTTATTCACTTTGGTAGGAAGAATAGAAGAGGAGAATATTTTTTAAATGGTGAGAAACTATCAAATGTTTGTGTTCAGAGAGATTTACGTGTCCTCGTACAGGAAACACAGAAAGCTAGCATGCAGGTACAGCAAGCAATAAGGAAGGCAAATGGCATGTTGGCCTTTATTGCAAGGGGGTTGGAGTATAAGAGTAAGGAAGTCTTGCTACAATTGTACAGGGCCTTGGTGAGACCACACCTGGAGTACTGTGGACAGTTTTGGTCTCCTTATCTAAGGAAGGATATACTTGCCTTGGAGGCGGTGCAACAAAGGTTCACTAGATTAATCCCTGGGATGAGAGGGCTGTCCTATGATGAGAGATTGTGTAGAATGGGCCTATACTCTCTGGAGTTTAGAAGAATGAGAGGCGATCTCATTGAAACATACAAGATTCTGAAGGGGATTGACAGGGTAGATGCTGAGAGGTTGTTTCCCTGGCTGGAGTGTCTAGAACTAGGGGGCACAGTCTCAGGATAAGGGGTAGGCCATTTAAGACTGAGATGAGGAAGATCTTAGAACATAAGAACATAAGAACATAAGAAATAGGAGCAGGAGTAGGCCAATCGGCCCCTCGAGCCTGCTCCGCCATTCAATAAGATCATGGCTGATCTGATCCTAACCGCCAATCTACTATCTACTATCACAGAACCATCTCCTGTATCTAACAGAATTGCACACACGAAATAGGAGCAGAATCAGGCTACACGGTCCCTGGGCCCGCTCCACTACCCACAGGGCCATGACCGATCCGAACCTAGACTCATGTCCAAATTCCTGCCCGCTCCCCGTAACCCTTAATGCCCTTTACTTCTAGGAAACTGTCTATTTCTGTTTTAAATTTATTTAATGATGTAGCTTCTACAGCTTTTTGTGGCAGCATATTCCATGGACCTACCACCCTCTGAGTGAAGTAGTTCCTCCTCATCTCAGTTTTGAAAGAGCAGCCCCTTATTCTAAGACTATGTCCCCTAGTTCTAGTCTCACCCGTCATCGGGAACATCCTCCCCGCATCCACCCGATCCAACCCCTTCACAATCTTATATGTTTCAATAAGATCGCCTCTCATTCTTCTGAACTCCAATGAGTAGAGTCCCAATCTACACAACCTCTCCTCATATGACCACCCCCTCATCCCCGGGATTAACCGAGTGAACCTTTTTTGCACTGCCTCGAGAGCAAGGATGTCTTTCCTTAAGTAAGGACACCAAAACTGTATGCAGTATTCCAGGTGCGGTCTCACCAATACCTTGTACAACTGAAGCAATACCTCCCTATTTTTATCTTCTTGTGAATCTTTGGAATTCTCTGCCCCAGAGGGCTGTGAATGCTGAGTCTTTGAGTATATTCAAGGCTGAGATAGAGAGATTTTTGGACTCTATTGGAATCAAGGGATATGGAGATCGGGCGGAAAACTGGAGTTGAGGTTGATGATCAGCCATGATCTTATTGAATGGCAGAGCAGGCTCGAGGGGCCGTATGGCCGACTCCTGCTCTTATTTCTTGTGTTGTTATGTTCTTAAGATATCACCAATACTGAGGTCAGGGTGCTGCGGGAAATGACCCTGCGTTTCGAGGCGCGCCAGGTAGATAAAAAGAACTCCAGAGTAATAAGCAAGTCAAAAGGCAAGGTCTGTGAAATGACAACAAGAGTGGAGTCAGGGAAAAAAGTGCTCTGCCTGTGGGGTGGTGGGACATTATGCCCGTAACTGTAAAAGATCCCCTAAGACAGAATTGGTTGAGGCTGCCCCACGAGAGGCAGAATCTCAGCCCAGCGCCCCCAGTTATGAGGATTTCATTAGATATGTAGCTAAGCAGATGAAGGAGCTTGAACCATCTCAAGGAAAGGTCCACGCGGCCCATGGGGAGGATGGCGGGGAGACCCGAGCATGACGGGGCCGCGCCCAGCCCGTGTACCTGTGTCCACTCAGGTACGGTGATTGGGAAGACCGTGTGTAGACATCCTGATTTAGGCGAGAGAGGGGACTATTTGTTAGACACTGGAGTGTCAAGCACGGTAGATCCACTCTCCCTCCCCGATGTCGTCTCCCTGGTCAAGTGGAGACCCCTATGTTTGAGGAGGTTTCCCGGGTATCTCAGCGGCTCGGGCCGTGTCAAAACCTTTCATTTTCACGGTCAGGCCCCTCCAAACAAAGTGGACGTGTATACTAATGAAATGGGATCAGCCAGGAATGGGAGTGCTGTGCTCTGACTGGATGTTGGCCCACAATGTGACAGTGGATATGAATAATAACTGTTTGTGGGGCAGAGTGGACTGTGGTGAAGAAGTAATCGTTATATCCCCGAGACATGGAGACGACCTGCGGGACCCTGTGACCTAGAAACACTAACGGCCAGAGTGCTCGAGAGGTACCAAACCGTAGTGCAGAATGTCTGGGAGCTTTTGCTACCCACAAACAGGATTAGAAACAAAGAAACATAGGAGCAGGAGTTGGCCATTCGGCCCTTCGAGCCTGCTCCGCCATTCAATATGATCATGGCTGATCCTCTATCTCAATACCATATTCCCGCTCTCTCCCCATACCCCTTGATGCCTTTTGTGTCTAGAAATCTATCTATCTCCTTCTTAAATATATTCAATGACTGAGCCTCCACAGCCTTCTGTGGTAGAGAATTCCACAGGTTCACCACCCACTGGGTGAAGAAATTTCTCCTCATCTCAGTCCTAAATGTCCTACCCCGTATCCTGAGACTGTGACCCCTCGTTCTAGACCCCCCAGCCAGGGGAAACATCCTCCCTGCATCCAGCCTGTCTAGCCCTGTCAGAATTTTATACGTTTCAATAAGATCCCCTCTCATTCTTCTAAACTCTAGTGAATACAGGCCTAGTCGACCCAATCTCTCCTCATACGATAGTCCTTCCATCCCAGGAATCAGTCTGGTGAACCTTCGCTGCACTCCCTCTATGGCAAATATTTCCTTTCTTAGGTAAGGAAACCAAAACTGCACACAGTACTCCAGGTGTGGTCTCACCAAGGCCCTGTATAACTGTAATAAGACATCCTTGCTCCTGTACTCATATCCTCTTGTAATGAAGGCCAACATATCATTTGCCTTCCTAACTGCTTGCTGCACCTGCATGCTTACTTTCAGTGACTGGTGTACAAGGACACCCAGATCCCTCTGTACATCAACATTTCCCAATCTATCACCATTTGAATAATACTCTGCCTTTCTGCTTTTCCTACCGAAGTGGATAAATTCACATTTATCCACGTTACACTGCATCTGCCATGTATTTGCCCACTCACTCAACTTGTCGAAATCGCCTTGAAGCCTCTTTGCATCCTCCTCACAACTCACAATTCCACCTAGTTTTGTGTCGTCAGCAAACTTGGAAATATTAAAATTGGTTCCCTCATCCAAATTATTGATATATATTGTGAATAGCTGGAGCCCAAGCACTGATCCCTGCGGTACCCCACTAGTCACCGCCTGCCACCCTGAAAATGACCCATTTATTCCTACTCTCTGTTTCCTGTCTGTTAACCAATTTTCAATCCATGCCAGTATATTAACCCCAATCCCATGTGCTTTAATTTTGCACACTAACCTCTTATGTGGGACTTTATCAAAGGCCTTCTGAAAATCCAAATACACCACATCCCTTATCTATTCTACCAGTTACATCCTCAAAAAACTCCAGTAGGTTTGTCAAAGATGATTTCCCTTTTCCTTTCATAAATCCATGTTGAGTCCCGTTGATATTTTCTAAGTGTCCTGTTATCACATCCTTTATAATAGACTCTAGCATTTTCCCTACTACTGAGGGTAGGCTAACCGGTCTGTAGTTCCCTGTTTTCTCTCTCCCTCCTTTTTTAAATAGTGGGGTTACATTTGTCACCCTCCAATCTCCAGGAACTGTTCCATAATCTATAGATTTTTGGAAGATGACAACCAATGCATCCACTATTTCCATGGCATAGTTTCAGAATAAAGGGTTGCCTTTTTGGAACTGAGATGAGGAGGAATTTCTTCTCTCACAGGTCCGTAAATCTGTGGAATTCTCTGCCCCAGAGAGCTGTGGAGGCTGGGTCATTAAATACATTTAAGGTGGAGATAGACAGATTTTTGCAAGCTAAGAGAGTGAAGTGTTACGGGGAGCGGACAGGGAAGTGGCTTTGAGCCCAAGATCAGCCATGATCTTATTGAATGGTGGAGCAGGCTCGAGGGGCCAGGTGGCCTATTCCTGCTCCTATATCTTATGTTCTTATATTTTAGTACTCTGGGATGCAGATTATCAGGCCCTGGGGATTTATCGGCTTTCAGTCCCATAATTTCTCCAGCACTATTTTTTTACTAATACTAATTTCCTTTAATTCCTCCTTCTCACTAGACCCTTGGTTCGCTAGCATTTCTGGGAAGTTATTTGTGTCCTCTTCCGTGAAGACAGAACCAAAGTATTTGTTTAATTGCTCTGCCATTTTCTTGTTCCCCATTATAAATTCTCCCATTTCTGACTGTAAGGGACCTACATTTGTCTTCACTAATCTTTTTCTTTTTACATACTTGTATAAGCTTTTACAATCTGCTTTTATGTTCCTTACAAGTTTACTCTCATACTCTATTTTTCCCGTCTTAATCAATCACTTGGTCCTTTTTGCCGAACTCTAAACTGCTCCCAATCCTCAGGCTTGCTACTTTTTCTGGCAACTTTATATGACTCCTCTTTGGATCTAATACTATCCTTAATTTCTTTTGTTAGCCATGGTTGGGCCGCTTTTCCTTTTGTGTTTTTGCGTCAGAAACAAATGTATAACTGTTGCAATTCATGCATTCGTTCCTTAAATGTGAGCCATTGCCTATCCACCATCATGCCTTTTAATGAAGCTCCCCAATCTATCATAGCCAACTCACTCCTCATACCTTCGTAGTTTCCTTTGTTTAGATTTAGGACCCTAGTTTCGGATTGGACTTCTTCACTTTCCATCTTAATGAAGAATTCTATCATGTTATGGTCACTCTTACCGAAAGGACCCCACACAACAAGATTATTAATTAACCCCTTCTCATTGCACAATACCCAATCTAGGATAGCATGTTCCCTTGTTGGCTTCTCAATGTACTGGTCTAAAAAACCATCTCCTACACACTGCAGGAATATAGACAACTCTCACCAATGTTTTCTGCCCCTTGGTGCTTCTTAGATCCACCCAGACTGATTCTACATCTTGATTTTCTGAGCCAATATCCTTTCTCACTATTGCTCTGATTTCATCCTTTACTAACAACGCCACCCCACCTCCTTTTCCTTTTTGCCACTCCTTCCTAAATATCGAATATCCTTGGATATTCAGCTCCCAGCCTTGGTCACCCTGCAGCCATGTCTCTGTAATCGCAAATATATCATATCCGTTTACATCTATTTGCGCTGTTAATTTGTCTACCTTATTACGAATGATTCGTGCATTCAGATACAGTGCCTTTAGATTTTAAATTTTTAACATTTTTAGACATCTTAACATTTTTTTGTACTATGGCCCTATTTGTCTTATTACCATTTTTTCTTACCCAGACCCTATTTGTTAGTGCACTCCTTTGTTTGTACGCTCTGTCCCTTCCTGACACAATGTGCTTATCCTTACCCCAATCACTTTCCTGCACTGCTTCCTTGTCTTTTCTCTTTAGCATTCTAGATTTTTCTCCACCGGGTCCCTCCCCCCACCCCCGCCCTTATTTAGTTTAAAGCCCTATCTACCTCCCCAGTTATTCGATTCACTAGAACTCTGGTCCCAGCATGGTTCAGGTGTAGTCCGTCCCAACGGAACAGCTCTCTCTTTCCCCAGTACTGGTGCCAGTGCCCCACGAATCGAAACCCACTTCTCCCACACCAATCTTTGAGCCATGCATTCATCTCCCTGATCCTATTGACCCTATGCCAATTTGCTCGTGGCTCCCGTAATAATCCAGAGATTATGACCTTTGTGGTTCTGCTTTTTAATTTAGTCCCTAGCTGCTCAAACTCTCTCAGCAGAACCTCTTTCTTTGTCCTACCTATGTCATTGGTACCTAGGTGGACCATGACAACTGGATCCTCCCCCTCTCACTCCAAGTTCTTCTTCAGCCCGGAGGAGATGTCCTTTACCCTGGCACCGGGTAGGCAACATAGCCTTCGGGACTCACGCTCCTGGCTGCAGAGAGCAGTGTCTATCGCCCTAACTATACTGTCGCCTACTACAACCACCTTCCTTTTTACTCTCCCAAGGATTGTGGAAGGGTGACAGGAGTAGAGGTGGGTGTGGGGTTGAGCCAATGTCCCGGCCCCAGAAACAGCACACGTTCCCCAAGGAAGCAGAGAGAGACTTAGAAAAAGCTGTTGCATCCTTAGTAGAACCAGGAGTCCTGAGACCTATTGTGACGCATGTTAACTCTCCTGTTTGGCCAATAAAGAAGCCAGACAATTCTTGGCGGATGACTGTAGATTACAGAGTCCTGAATAAAACCATCCCTGCTTGTGCTCCCTCAGGAGCAGCTGTGATTGATTTAATCATCAACATCCCAGCTCAGCCACTGTGTTCACAGTATTGGACATAGCTAATGGATTCTGGTCGATTCCTTTACATCCGGAGGACGAGGATAAGTTTGCTTTTACCTTTAAAGGTCAGCAGTATGCGTGGACTTGTTTGCCACAGGGATTCCACAATCGCCCGTCTATTGTCCACCAGTGTCTGGCTAACAGCCTATCAGAATTCAGTCAGCCCAGCCAGCTTGTGCAGGATGTCGATGATTTGCTGCTGTTCTCAGATAGCGAAGAGGAACATGAGGAACTACTGCAGGAATTGTTAGAATTGCTTGCAGCTGTAGGTTTCAAGGTGAACCCCAAGGAGGCACAGATAGGGCAAAGAGAAGTTCAGTTTCTTGGACAGACTCTTCGTGCAGGGGAGCGCGCGATAGACGAAGCAAAGCGCAAAACTGTCCAGGAATTGCACCACCCGGGTTCAATAGCTGCTCTCAGATCATTCCTGGGTCTGACAGGGTATTGTAGAGAATTTATTGAGAATTAGGCAGCGACGCTAGCTCATTTGCTGAGATTACTCAGAAAGGGAGTGGAATGGGATTGGGATGGGATTGGAATGGGATTGGGATGGGATTGGAATGGGATTGGGATGGGATTGGGATGGGATTGGAATGGGATTGAAATGGGATTGGGATGGGATTGGAATGGGATTGGGATGGGATTGGAATGGGATTGAAATGGGATTGGGATGGGATTGGAATGGGATTGGGATGGGATTGGAATGGGATTGGGATGGGATTGGAATGGGATTGGGATGGGATTGGAATGGGATTGGGATGGGATTGGAATGGGATTGGGATGATAACTGTGAGGAAGCTTTTGTAAAGTTGAAAAGGACCTACAAACAGCCCCAGCATTGGGGGCCGGAGACCCTCAGAAGGACTTCTTTTTAGAAGTAGCGGCAACAGACGCCAGTCTGAGTGCTGCTTTAATGCAGGAAGTCAATGGGTGCCTGAGACCAGTTGCTCCTGTCTCCAAAGTACTATCTGAGGTGGAGAAGGGATATGCTACCCGTTAGCGGCACTTGCTCGCCACATTTTGGGCAGTGAAGCATTTTGCTGTGTTCACGGGGACCCAGCTCATCACTCTCCTCACCCACCACTCGCCAACCCGCCTCCTGTTAGAAGGCCGAATTAAGCAGGGAACCGTGTCAAGCACTCGGGTAGCTGCATGGGCCCCACAGTTAGAAGGGATGAACCTGTAAGTGAAACCGATAAACCATCTGAAATTAGCCCCCAGCCTTATATATATGGGGGAAGCCCACACTTGTACAGGCGAGGGGGTGTGGGAAACAGAAGGCAGATTCAAACCTGGTATCCACCCTGAGGGGAGAGACATATATGTGGATGGGTCTAGTTTTGTGGAAAAGGGGGAACGTAAAACAGGATGTGGAATTTCCGACCCACAGAAAGGAATGGAAGTGGCGATGAAGTTACCCACCACTCTCAGTGCTCAGCAGGCAGAGTCAGCACCGCAACTTATGTGGAAACAAATCCCACCGATTTCCCCCCGCCCGATACTATCTGCTCTGACTCTATGTTTACCTGTAATTCATGCACAGAATATTTGGCGATTTGGGCTAGAAGAGGTTTTAAATCAGCAGATGGCAAGCCACTGGTTACCGCGCCAATGCTGGCAACCAGAGCGGGAGTCATTAGAAGGAGAGGCGAGGAATACTATATCCACTCTAAAGCAGAACCCAGATGGGAGGAAATAGCAAAGCTGACAAGCTCGTTAAAGTGGGTGCGGAGAGAGGGCTCCCGTGGGACCCGTATCAATCGGGAGTGGGAGCAGCCATCACTCCAGCTGTTGCTATTCCGCTTCCCCCGGATATCAAAACAATACAGCTGACAGATGTGGTGCTAACAGCTGTCCTCAAGGAAAGAGAAGCAGGTCAGATTGTAGAAGGGCCTTATGGGGCCAAAGATGGAAACATCAGGGAAGGTATGTTGTTGAAAGGAGAGAAGTGGGTTGTGCCCGAGGGATACAGGGAGGAATTCATGCAGCTCGCTCACAGGGGACCGGGGGCTGGACACCCCGGAACCGAAACAACCTGGAGGCGGTTCGAGGAGGTCGGGTGGTGGCCTTATCTGAGAGAAGAGGTAGAAGATTACTGTAAAACCTGTTTAGTGTGTGCTGCTAGCAATCCTGACCCACACAAAAGGAAGGTTCCCCGCGGACACACCCATCGACCAGAGGGACCGTGGCAGTGTGTCCAGATAGGTTTTAACGAACCCCTGCCCACCACTAAGAAGGGCAATTATTATTGTCTAGCCCTAGTGGACAATTTTACCAAGTGGGTCGAAGCTTTCCCGTGCAAGTCAGCCACAGCATTGTGGACGGCCAAGACCTAGTCAGGGAGGTATTCTCCAGATGGGGGCTTCCCCGAGTGGTGGAATCAGACCAAGGGAGTCATTTTACAGGTCAGGTAATGCAAGCCACCCTGAAATTGTTTGGAATTGAAGGGAAATGGCACGTAACCCACAACCCACAATCATCGGGAATTGTGGAAAGAATGAACCGTACATTGAAGCTGGCCCTGTGAAAGGAATTAAACAAACAGCGCACTGAGTGGGATGAGGTACTTCCCCTAATCCTTATGCGGATATGTAGTAACAGATCCCTCATGAACTGGGAACGGGGAGACCCATGCGAACCCCCACACACCTGTTGGTCCCTACTCTGACTGATAACAAAATTAAAGAGGTGACTCGGGACAAATTCCTGAGCGACCTGCAGGGAACCTTCGAGGAACTGAGCTTGAGGGCCGCCCACAACACTGGGAAGACTCACCAACCCAACCGACTACACCTGGCTCCGAGTAAACCCCAGGAGTGGGAAGCAGAGAGCCACATAAGAACATAAGAACATAAGAAATAGGAGCAGGAGTAGGCCAATCGGCCCCTCGAGCCTGCTCCGCCATTCAATAAGATCATGGCTGATCTGATCCTAACCGCCAATCTACTATCTATCACAGAACCATCTCCTGCATCTAACAGAATTGCACACACGAAATAGGAGCAGAATCAGGCTACACAGTCCCTGGGCCCGCTCCACTACCCACAGGGCCATGACCGATCCGAACCTAGACTCATGTCCAAATTCCTGCCCGCTCCCCGTAACCCTTAATGCCCTTTACTTCTAGGAAACTGTCTATTTCTGTTTTAAATTTAATTAATGTTGTAGCTTCTACAGCTTTTTGTGGCAGCATATTCCATGGACCTACCACCCTCTGAGTGAAGTAGTTCCTCCTCATCTCAGTTTTGAAAGAGCAGCCCCTTATTCTAAGACTATGTCCCCTAGTTCTCGTCTCACCTGTCATCGGGAACATCCTCCCCGCATCCACCCGATCCAACCCCTTCACAATCTTATATGTTTCAATAAGATCGCCTCTCATTCTTCTGAACTCCAATGAGTAGAGTCCCAATCTACCCAACCTCTCCTCATATGACCACCCGCTCATCCCCGGGATTAACCGAGTGAACCTTTTTTGCACTGCCTCGAGAGCAAGGATGTCTTTCCTTAAGTAAGGACACCAAAACTGTATGCAGTATTCCAGGTGCGGTCTCACCAATACCTTGTACAACTGAAGCAATACCTCCCTATTTTTATATTCTATCCCCCTAGCAATGAAAGCCAACATTCCATTTGCCTTCTTAATCACTTGCTGCACCTGCATACTAACCTTTTGAGTTTCGTGCACCAGGACCCCCAGATCCCTTTGCACTTCAGTACTCTCCAGTTTCTTGCCATTAAGATAATAAATTGCTCTAGGATTTTTCCTGCCAAAGTGCATCACCTCACACTTTCCAGTGTTGTATTCCATCTGCCAAATCTCTGCCCACTTACTTAGCCTGTCTATGTCCCCTTGCAGGTTTTTTATGTCCTCCTCACTCACTACTTTCCCTCCCATCTTTGTATCATCTGCAAATTTTGATATGTTACACTTGGTCCCTTCCTCCAAATCGTTAATATAGATTGTAAAGAGTTGGGGACCCAGCACTGACCCCTGTGGAACACCACTAGTTACTGATTGCCAGTCTGAGAATGAACCATTTATCCCAACTCTTTGCTTTCTGTTAGATAGCCAATCCTCTATCCATGCCAGAATATTACCCCCAATCCCGTGATTTTTTACCTTAAGCAATAATCTTTTGTGTGGCACCTTGTCAAATGCCTTTTGGAAGTCTAAATACACTACGTCCACTGGTTCCCCTTTATCCACTCTATATGTTACTTCCTCAAAGAACTCCAGCAAATTTGTCAAACATGACTTCCCCTTCGTAAAACCATGCTGACTTTGTCCTATTAAATTATGATTATCCAAATGTCCTGTTACTGTTTCCTTAATAATGGACTCCAAAATTTTACCTACCACAGATGTTAGGCTAACCGGTCTATAGTTACCAGCCTTCTGTCTACTGCCCTTTTTAAATAAGGGTGTTACATTAGCAGTTTTCCAGTCTGCCGGGACCTTAGCGGAATCCAGGGAGTTTTGAAAAATTATTACCAATGCATCTACAATCCCTACCGCCACTTCCTTCAAGACTCTAGGATGTAAGCCATCAGGTCCAGGTGATTTATCCGCCTTGAGTCCCATTATTTTACCGAGTACCACTTCCTTAGTGATTTTGATCGTGTATAGCTCCTCTCCCCCTATAGCCCCCTGTTTGTCCAGTGTTGGGATATTCTTAGTGTCCTCTACTGTAAAGACTGATACAAAATATTCATTCAGTGCTTTTGCCATCTCCATATTTCCCACCATTAATTTCCCGGTCTCATCCTCTAAGGGACCAACATTTACTTTAGCCACCCTTTTTCTTTTTATATAACTATAAAAACTCTTACTATCTGTTTTTATATTTTTTGCTAATTTACTTTCATAATCTATCTTCCCTTTCTTAATCAATCTTTTTGTTATTTTTTGCTGCCTTTTAAAGTTTTCCCAATCCTCTGTCCTCCCACTAGATTTCGCTACCTTATATGCCCTTGTTTTTAGTCGAATACTATCCTTAATTTCTTTACTTAGCCACGGATGACTGTCCTTTCTTTTACACCCTTTTCTTTTCAGTGGAATATATTTTTTTTGGAAGTTGTAAAATAACTCCTTGAATGTACACCACTGATCATTTGTCGTCTTACCCTTTAATATATTTTCCCAATCCACTCTACTCAATTCCGCTCGCATACCTTCATAGTCTCCTTTATTCAAGCTTAGCACGCTTGTTTGAGATCCAACCTTCTCACCCTCTAATTGAATATGGAATTCAACCATGTTATGGTCACTCATTCCAAGGGGATCCTTTACTAGGACATTTTTAATTAATCCTGTCTCGTTACACAGGACCAGATCTAAGGTTGCTTGCCCCCTGGTCGGTTCAGTTACATACTGCTCAAGAAACCCATCCCTAATACACTCAATGAACTCATCCTCAAGGCAGCCCTGCCCCATTTGATTTGTCCAATTAATATGATAGTTAAAATCCCCCATAATTATAGATGTTCCCTTATTACATGCCTCAACTATTTCCTGATTGATACTCCGTCCAATAGAGTTGCAACTGTTCGGAGGCCTATAGACTACGCCCACTAATGTTTTTTTCCCCTTATTATTCCTTATCTCCACCCAAACTGTTTCATTATCATGATTTTTTGACCCAATATCATTACTCTGTATTACAGTGATTCCTTCCTTTATTAACATAGCCACCCCACCTCCCCTTCCTTCCTGCCTGTCCTTCCTGATCGTTAAATAACCTGGTATGTTTAATTCCCAGGCATTGTCACCCTGCAGCCATGTTTCTGTAATGGCCACAATATCATAACCATATGTCGTTATTTCTGCCATTAACTCGTCTATTTTGTTACGAATGCTACGTGCATTCAGATAGAGAACTTTCAAATATGCTTTGTGGCACTTAGTTCCTGCTTTTTCACTTTTTACCAGTTTACCTTTTACTCCACACACTCTGTCCCTTCCTGCCACGCTCTGATTTGTGATTCCCCTACTGCTACCTATGTCTATGACCCTCTCTGTTGTCATTTTTATTTTTTGCTCTCTTGAAACCTCCCCCCCACTAATTAGTTTAAAGCCCTCTCCACAGCCCTAGTTATTCGATTCGCCAGGACACTAGTCCCAGCCAGGTAATGGTACGGAACTATGCGAGGGTGGGAGTTTTCGAACCCCTCTACAAGAGGCCGTATAACATTGTTAATAAAGCCAGTCCTATGGTGTACGCGGTTCAGTTACCTCAGAAAAACAAATGGTTTCACATTAACCAGGTGAAGCTTTTTCAGCCCACAAGCAGGTAAAGAAGACAGCAAGCCGCGATCATGAGCGTGGTGAGACTGACTCAGCCGCTCCAATGGGACGATGGAGAAGGGGTGCCGAATGGGACACCCCCACCTGAGGCCCCTCCGCGTGACGAGATGCCTCCCCAGGTACAGTATGGTTACGATCTGAAGCAACGGCCTCGGAAACGGCCTCGGCGGTCCAGTGAATAGTCAGCGCGGAGTCTAAAAGGCCAATGGTGGGAAGAAGGGAGACGGGACTGGGAGTAACTCTCCGCTTTGTTCCCCTCTCCCACAGGCCAGAACAAGGCAGAGAAATGGGGAGGATGTTTAGGTTGCTGTGTGACATAGCGCTCCATCTCGAAAGGGCAGCAGCAACACATGGGGAAGCATCCAGCGATTCAAGGTATGACAGTTACATTGCCATTGCCCCCGTAACTCCGCCCCAAGGTATCGCTCGGGAGGTTACCCTCCAGTCCATCAAGGGTACGTGCAACATAAGTTGTTCAGGAATAGTACGGGTAACCACATACACGGTCCAAGAAGGAAGGGAATATCTGTAAAGTGTAAGAGTGGGACTGTGAATCAGACGCGTGTATTCAGGCAAAGATGGGTGACAATACTAGTCACCGCCAGATAGGAGATCCTTGGGGACATAATGGGAGCCCAACTCAATCGGAAGACCATGGGGAAACCATGTTGTGTTGGCCACGATGGTGGCAGGAGCATGAGGGTATATATGGGTGCGTAAACCCTTCGGGGACGCTATCAAGCTTTACTTTTGTATCCACAGAGCCGCTGTGCGGAGCTCCCGTCCACTGGATAGGCGGGAAAAGTATTCAAGCGAATGGAATAGATGACAGGGATCCCCATCAATGGCTCGTGGACGGAGAGGGAAGGCCGTGTAGGGGTTCGAAGGGTTGCCCACATTATCATGTGCAGGAATGTAAAAATGGAATAATACACACGGTGGAATTAAAAGTTCGTCCTAAGCTTCCCCTCCCTACAAATAAAACACAAGTGCGGGAAGAACAAGAAGAAGCCCGGGTTGTCTGCCCCAAACACACCCCGGGAACGACAAATGGGTTGGTGGTGATCCCAACTCGGGTGATATTGTACCATGATGTGCATCATGAAGTGGTACCGGTGATATTGAATCTGACGGAGGTGGGAATACCGAACTGGTGTAAACCAGAGACAGCGCAGTTAGATGGGAGGATGATGCGGGAATTAATAAAAGGATTTTGGGAAAGAGCCAGTACAACACTGGCGGAATCAGAATTAGAGCCGTTATATCGCAAGGGCTCAGGGGGTGGTAATGAATTCAACGATAACTTTGGGGAAAATACTGAGATCACTGAAGGAAGCGATGTCAGTTACGGAGTTAAAGGGACATGACGGGGTCTGATCAATGATGCAGCAACTGTTTTTAATACCGGAACCTCCCTCCTTAATAGTCTTGATTTGGCTGATTTGGATCAATCCGTAAAGACGGTTAGAATCGTTTAAAGGAATTTTTGAATAAAATGAATGGTCTGGAACAAGAGGAACTGAAGGAGGACCAAATTATGACCGTTCATCTGTAGGACGTGGCTAAATATTTAGAATCCCATGCTAAAAAGATAAATCAAATTTTAAAAGAGGATTGAAATGCCTCTAGTGAGGCCGCGCAAAATGATGTTTGTGTAATGTATGGATCTTGGTTAGTGGAACAAGCCCGTGAAAACCTGTAGAGCATTGCTGAGGGGAGGCTTCCCTCGTGGGTGACTGACCAACATCTGAGTGCAATGTCCACTTACCAATTTACCATAACTATGTACCAAGTCGGGGGGTTGGTACAGGTGAACCCAGTGAAACGTGAATGCCATTTGCAGGAACAGAACAACGTCACCCTGTTAGGAATGGTATTGTATTATCCTATTCTGCACGAAAAGGCGACCCTAAATCCTCTGTTCCATGTGGAGAATATAGGAGTACATCAGGGAGATCACTTGATAAGGTATGACGAACCCCCGCAGTATGTGACCGAGTGGATGGGACCACATGGGTGGCCCCAGATCTTACCGGGAGCGCTCAAACTCGGGACACATTCATCTGCCCTTAGGACATGGTAGAACACACAGCCCCTGCGTGCGGGTTGGATTGAGATGGGATAGAATGGAACTGCACCATGAAAGTGATTGCGGGGCAGCGTTTCACCGTACGATCTGCGTACCGAGGGAAAGGTGAATATTGTGTCATCGCCATACACCGGGAATACCAGTACGGTAACAACCGGACTTGTCCTATTGTGGCGGGAGCTTTTTGTTTTACCCCAGTCCAACCTGTAAGACTTGGGATGCAGGTTTTATTAAACATTTATTCGCATAGGCAAGTAGATATCACTGTAGAAGATGAGTTAAAAGCAATGACACCAATATGTGACTCGATTCGGCGATGACATTCCACCTCTGCCAGAACACCTGGTCAAGTTAATGAAACGCGTTAGTCAGTCCCAAAAGCACTTTTATACCTTGGCCCAGAAAAACCGGAACCTACACGAAGAAATGTCTAAGATTGGAGATGATTGGTCCTGGTGGGATATCGGTATGAATATCGCGGTTCACCCCTGGATAAGAATTACCTCCCATGTTTTGGTCATTGTTCAGTTGGTGATTGTGTTATATTTACTAACGATAACTTGTCGAGTCAACAGACGCCGCAAGCAGCGAG
>JASTWF010000092.1:712306-758567 GCA_030390025.1 Squalus acanthias
CGCGGATCAGGAATCGGGGAATGGGGATCGGGGATCGGGAAACAGGGAATGGGGTCGGGGAATAGGATCGGGGAATGGGGAACGGGGATCGGGGAATGGGGAATGGGGATCGGGAAACAGGGAACGGGGAACGGGGATCGGGGATCGGGGATTGGGGAATGGGGAATGGGGATTGGGGATCGGGGATCGGGTAACGGGGATCAGGGAACGGGGAACGGGGAACGCGGATCAAGAATTGGGAAACGGGGATCGGGAAACAGGGAACGGGATCGGGCAAATAGGGATCGGAGATCGGGGAACGGGGATCAGGGAACAGTGATCAGAGATCGAGGATTGGGGAATGGGGATCGGAGATTGGGGAACGGGAAAACGGGGATCGGGGAACAGGGAACGGGGATTGAGGATCGGGGAACAGGGAACGGGGAATGCGGATCAGGAATCGGGGAATGGGGATCGGAGATCGGGGAACGGGAAAACGGGGATCGGGGAACGGGGAACGGGGATTGAGGATCGGGGAACAGGGAACGGGAAACGCGGATCGGGGACAGCGGGAGTGTAAATCTATGTGAAGGTATCACTGATTTCATTAAACAAACGGATAGACAATTGGCACAAGGCAGTTTCCATTTCTGTACTTATCAGGGTTTCCAAAAGAAACAAAAACAAACGAGGAGGAGGATGAGCTTCTGCTCGGTACTTACCCTCTTCCCTGGCTTTCCCGACACACCAATAGATCCTTGAACCCCTCTGGGACCCTGGATAAGAAAGGACTCATAGTGAGGGTCTGTGTCACAGGCATCGGCACAATACAAACTCCATAAAGAAAAGCCCCCCCAGTTCCTGAGTTAGAGACAAGGTTCATTCCATCAGAGAGAGAGCGCAGAACCTAGAATCACACAGCACAGGAGGAGGCCATTCGGCCCATTGTGCCTGTGCCGGCTCTTTGAACGAGCTCTCCAATTGTTCCCACTCCCTGCTCTTTCCCCACAGCCCTGCAAATTTCTCCTTTTCAAGTATTTCTCCAATTCCCTTTTGAAAGTTACTGAATCTACTTCCACCGCCCTATCAGGCAGCGCGTTTCAAAAATTTCTCATCACGTCGCCTTTTTACCAATTCCCTTCAATCTGTGTCCTCTGGTTACCGACCCTCCTGCCAGTGGAAACAGTTTCTCCTTATTTACTCGATCAAAACCCCTCATGATTTTGAACACCTCCATTAAATCTCCCCTTAACCTTCTCTGCTCTAAGGAGAACAATCCCAGCTTCTCCAGTCCCTCCACATAACTGAAGTCCCTCATCCCTGGAACCATTCTAGTAAATCTCCTCCGCACCCTCTCCAAGGCCTTGACATCCTTCCTAAAGTGCGGAGCCCAGAATTGGACACAATACTCCAGCTGGGGTCTAACCAGAGATTTATAAAGGTTTAGCATAACTTCCTTGCTTCTGTACTTTATGCCTCTATTAATAAAGCCCAGGATCCCATATCTTTTTTAGCAGCCTTCTGAACTTGTCCTGCCACCTTCAAAGATTTGTGTAGGTCCACCCCCAGGTCTCTCTGTTCCTGCACCCCCTTTAGAATTGTACCCTTCAGTTTAGACTGCCTCGCCTCGATCTTCCGACCAAAGTGCGTTGCTTCACATCGCTAATCAATGTATGTTAAACTGTTCTTTTGAAACACATGCTGGTTGAGTACACTCAACGTCTGTCTGTTGACATTATGGATTAAATGTGAGGCAAAGATAAAATGGAATTTACCTGTGGACCACTATCACCAGATTCACCTTTCAGTCCGGTACCACCTGGAATCCCCTGCAGCACAAGAGATAAAAGACAAATTAGACAGAACCAGCAGAAACAAACACAGTAACTTCCACCTGTGGGTGACACTGAGAGATTCACAGCCAAGGGACAGAATCCACTCGGAGAATTTGTTTTTATTTGTTCTTAGGATGTGGGCGTCGCTGGCACGGCCGGCATTTATTGCCCATCCCCAGTTGCCCTGAGAAGGTGGGGGTGGGCCTTCTTCTTGAACCGCTGGGAGCGGGTTTGATACAAACTGAGTGTCTCGCTCGGCCACTTCAGAGGGCAGTTAAGATTCAACCAGGTTGGTGTGGGACTGGAGTCACATATAGGCCCAGACCGGGTAAGGACGGCAGGTTTCCTTCCCGAAAGGACATCAGTGAACCAGTTGGGTTTTTACAACAATCCAACAGCTTCATGGTCACTTTTACTGATCCCAGGATTTTATTCCCAGTTTTTTTAACTGAATTCAAATTCTCAACCTGCCCGGGTGGGATATGAATTAACATTCTCTGGATTATTAGTCCAGGCCTCTGGATTACTGATCCTGTAACATAATCACAGCACTGCCGTTAAAATAGAATAACAGGGCCATTTCAGAAAACTATTGTACATTTAAACCAACAAAATAAAAATAAAAATATTGCAGTGCTGAGATGGTGGATTGGGCCTGTGGCACACAGGAACTGTGAGCAGATGGGACCGCATTTTAAAGTCAGCACCTCACTGTAAAAGGGGCTAAAAGGGTTAAATTACGAGGACAGGCTGTACAGACTGGGCTTGTATTCCCTTGAGTTTAGGAAATTGAGGGGTGATCTGATCGAGGTGTTTGAGATGATTGAAGGATTCGATAGGGTAGAGAGAGAGAAACTATTTCCTCTGGTGGGGGGAGTCCAGAACAAGGGGGCAGAACCTTAAAATTAGAGCCAGGCCGTTCAGGGGTGATGTCAGGAAGCACTTCTTCACACAAAGGGCAGTGGAAATCTGGAACTCTCTCCCTCAAAGAGCTGTTGAGGCTGGGGGTCAATTGAAAAACTTCAAAACTGAGATTGATCGATTTTTGTTGGGTAAGGGTAACAAAGGTTAGAATAGAATAGTACAGCACAGAAGGAGGTCATTCGGCCCATCGAGTCTGCACCGGCTCTTTCGAAGAGCAATCCAGTCAGTCCCACTCCCCCGCTCTTTCCCCACAGCCCTGCAAATTTTTCTCCTTCAAGTATTTATCCAATTCCCTGCTGAAGGCTACTATTGAATCTGTCTCCACCACCCTATCAGGCAGTGCATTCCAAATCCTAACCACTCGCTGTGTAAAAATGTCCTCATCTCCCCTCTGCTTCTTTTGCCAGTCACCTTAAATCTGTGCTTTCTGGTTATCGACTCTTCAGCCATTGGAAACAGTTTCTCTTTATTTACTCTATCAAAAACTTTCATGATATTAAACACCTCCATCAAATCTCCTCTCAGCCTTCTCTGCTCTAAGGAGAACAACCCCAGCTTCTCCAATCTAACCATGTAATGAAGTCCCTCATGCCTGGAATCACTCTTGCAACTCTCCACTGCACCCTCTCCAAAGCCTTCCCGTCCTTCCTAAAGTGCGGTGCCCAGAATTGAACACAATACTCCAGCTGGGACCGAAGCAGTGCTTGATAAAGGATCAGCATGACTTCCTGCCTTTTGTACTCTCTGCCGCTATTTATAAAATTGAGAGGTCGCACAACACCAGGTTATAGTCAAACAGTTTTATTTGACATCACAAGCTTTCGGAGCTTACTACTCCTTCGTCGGGTGAAGTAAAAAGATACAGAATCGCCAAAGCATATATAGATAGAGAACAATGCATGTGTACCTTACAATTGCAGACAACTATTCTGTCCGAGCGATGCGCTTCTCTGACCTGTGGAATGGTGACGGAACCAAGGTGGGTAGATGGAGTTAAGATACCAATCAGCCATGATCCAATTGAATGGCGGAACAGGATCGATGAACTGAATGGCCTCCTCATGTTCCATTGATCCTATGGATAAACTAGCTGGGCTGTCATCTGTGGAATCTCGATATGCTCACACTCGATTATAACCAAGGATGTAATTGGGTGTTGAGCTGTATTACGCAGCATCAAATAGTTACAATCCAACCGAGAGATGCGAACTCTAGATCATGGAAATTGGGCTCAGAGCATCGGTGGGAAGAAATTAATCATTCCCTCAGTGCCAGATACCGGAAAGAAGTTACAAACCATGAGGCTCGGATATTTAACAAAATCTCAAGGCTTACAGCAGCAATTGGGGTTTGAATCTATAAACTAGATCATGTCTCCCTAGATCAGTGTATCTGTCTCCCTAGATCAGTGTATCTGTCTCCCCAGATCAGTGTATCTGTCTCCCTAGATCAGTGTATCTGTCTCCCTAGATCAGTGTATCTGTCTCCCTAGATCAGTGTATCTGTCTCCCTAGATCAGTGTATCTGTCCCCTAGATCAGTGTATCTGTCTCCCTAGATCAGTATATCTGTCTCCCTAGATCAATGTATCTGTCCCCTAGATCAGTTTATCTGTCTCCTAGATCAGTGTATCTGTCCCCTAAATCAGTGCAGCTGTCTCCCTACATCAGTGTATCTGTCTCTCTAGATCAGTGTATCTGTCCCCCTAGATCAGTGTATCTGTCTCCCTAGATCAGTGAATCTGTCCCCGTAGATCAGTGTATCTGTCTCTCTAGATCAATGTATCTGTCTCTCTAGATCAGTGTATCTGTCCCCCTAGATCAGTGTATCTGTCTCTCTAGATCGATGTATCTGTCTCTCTAGATCAGTGTATCTCTCCCCTAGATCAGTGTATCTGCCTCTCTAGATCAGTGTATCTGTCTCCATAGATCAGTGTATCTGTCCCCCTAGATCAGTGTATCTGTCTCTCTAGATCAGTGTATCTGTCTCCCTAGATCAGTATATCTGTCTCCCTAGATCAGTGTATCTGTCCGCTAGATCACTGTATCTGACTCCCTAGATCAGTGTATATGTCCCCTAGATCAGTGTATCTGACTTTCTAGATCAGTGTATCTGTCCCCTAGATCAGTGTATCTGTCTCTCGATCAGTGTATCTCTCCTCTAGATCAGTGTATCTGCCTCTCCAGATCAATGTAACTGTCTCTCGAGATCAGTGTATCTCTCGCCTAGATCAGTCCATCTGCCTCTCCAGATCAGTGTATCTGTCCCCTAGTCAGTGTATCTGTCCCCTAGATCAGATTATCTGTCTCCCCAGATCAGTGTACCTGTCCCGTAGATCAGTGTATCTGTCCTCCTAGATCAGTGTATCTGTCCACTAGATCAGTGTATCTGTCCCTAGATCAGTGTATCTGTCCCTAGATCAATGTATCTGTCTCCCTAGATCAGTGAAACTGTCCCCGTAGATCAGTGTATCTTTCTCCGTAGATCAGTATATCTGCCTCCCTAGATCAATGTATCTGTCTCTCTAGCTCAGTGTATCTCTCCCCTAGATCAGTGAATCTGTCTCTCTAGATCAATGTATCTGCCTCTCTAGATCAGTGTATCTGTCTCCCTAGATCAGTGTATCTGTCCCCTAGATCAGTGTATCTGTCTCCCTAGATCAGTATATCTGTCTCCCGAGATCAATGTATCTGTACCCTAGACCAGTGTATTTGTCTGCCTAGATCAGTGTGTCTGTCTCCCTAGATCAGTGTATCTGTCTCCCTAGATCAGTGTATCTGTCTCCCTAGATCAGTGTATCTGTCCCCTAGATCAGTTTATCTGTCACCAAGATCAGTGTATCTGTCCCCTAAATCAGTGCAGCAGTCTCCCTACATCAGTGTATCTGTCTCTCTAGATCAGTGTATCTGTCCCCTAAATCATAGATACATAGATACATAGAAGATAGGAGCAGGAGTAGGCCATCCGGCCCTTCGAGCCTGCTCCGCCATTTAATGAGATCATGGCTGATCCTTCAATTCAGTATCCCGTCCCCGCCTTCTCTCCGTAACCCTTAACCCCTTTTGCCTGTAGAAATATATCTAATTCCCTCTTAAATATATTTAATGAGCTGGCGTACACTGCCCTCTGTGGCAATGAGTTCCACAGGTTCACCACTCTCTGAGTGAAGAAATTCCCCCTCATTTCTGTCCTAAATGGTTTAGCCCTTATCCTTAAATTATGTCCTCTAGTTCTGTTCTCACCCGCCAAGGGAAACATTCCTTCTGCATCTAATCTGTCTAGACCTGTCAGAATTTTATACACTTCTATGAGGTCCCCTCTCAATCTTCTAAACTCCAGTGTGTACATCCCTAAACTACATAGTCTCTCCTCATAGGTCAATCCCGCCATTCCTGGTATCAGCCTGGTGAATCGCCGCTGCACCCCCTCCATGGCAAGAACATCTTTCCTCAGATGAGGCGACCAAAACTGTACACAGTACTCGAGGTGTGGTCTCACCAGTGCCCTGTACAGCTGCAGCAAGGTATCCCTGTTCCTGTATTCCAACCCTTTTGCTATGAAGGCCAGCATACCGTTTGCCTTCTTGACCGCCTGTTGCACCTGCATGCTCGCCTTCAGTGACTGGTGTACAAGAACACCCAGGTCTCTCTGTACTTCCCCCTCTCCCAATTTATTGCCATTTAAATAATAATTTGCCCTCCCGTTCCTGCACCCAAGGTGGATAACTTCGCACTTGTCCACATTATAGTGCATCTGCCATTTATCCGCCCAATCACCCAGTCTGTCCAAATCGCTCTGGAGCTTCCTGGTCTCCTCCTCTGAGCCCACCCCCCCTCCTAGTTTAGTGTCGTCTGCAAATTTGGAAATGCTGCATTCGACTCCCTGATCCAGGTCATTAATATAAATTGTGAACAGCTGGGGACCCAGGACAGATCCCTGTGGTACCCCACTTGTTACTGCCTGCCATTCAGAAAATGAGCCGTTTATTCCAACTCTCTGTTTTCTATCTGACAGCCAGTTCTCTATCCACGTCAATACTTTCCCCTTTATCCCATGAGCTTCAATTTTCCATGCTAATCTTTTATGTGGGACCTTATCGAAGGCCTTTTGGAAGTCCAGGTACACCACATCTACTGGCTCTCCCCCATCTATTTTACCAGTTACTCCCTCAAAAAATTCCAATAGATTAGTCAAGCACGATTTACCCTTTGTAAATCCATGTTGACTCTGTCCTATCCTGTCCCCATTTGCTAAGTGCTCGGCTATTTCATCCTTAATGATGGACTCCAGCATTTTGCCCACAACTGATGTAAGGCTTACAGGTCTGTAATTACCTGCTTTTTCCCTACCCCCCTTTTTGAATAGTGGGGTAACGTTAGCTACCCTCCAATCCATGGGCACTGTTCCCGAGTCTAATGAATTCTGAAAAATCATGCTTAGTGCATCCGCTATCTCTAGGGCCACCTCCTTCAGTACCCTAGGATGCATGTTATCAGGCCCTGGGGATTTGTCCGCCTTCAATCCCTTTAGCTTCCTTAACACCATATCCTTAGAGATATTGATTTGCGTCAGTTCCTCCTTTGCCAATGTCCCTATTTTTCCCGATATCCCAGGGAGGTTTTTTGTGTCTTCCTTCGTAAAGACTGACCCAAAGTATGCATTTAGTTGGTCTGCCATTTCCTTATTTCCCATTATATATTCCCCCGTATCTGACTGCAATGGACCAACTTTGGTTTTCACCAGTCTTTTCCTCTTGATATACTTATAAAAGCTTTTGGAGTTAGTTTTTATATTTTCCGCCAGCTTGCTTTCGTAAGCTATTTTGCCCTTCTTGATTAAGCCCTTTGCCCTCCTTTGCTCTATCTTAAACTGTTCCCAATCTTCCGCTCTGGCGCGTTTTTTGGCTATTTTATACGCCCTATCTTTGGATTTTATGCTGTCTCTAATTTCCCCTGTTATCCACGGTTGAGTCACCTTTTTAGATTTCCTTTTATGCCAGATTGGTATAAACAATTTTTGCAATTTTGTCATTCTATCTTTAAATGCTTGCCATTGTTTATCTACCTCCAGTCCTCCCAGGAACGTTGTCCAATCAGACCTACTCAGTTCCCGTCTAATGGCATCATAATTCCCCTTGTTTAAATTCAGGACCTGAGTCTCTGAGTCAATTTCTTCGCTCTCCATTTCGAGTGAGAAATCGATCATGTTATGATCGCTCTGACCCAAGGGTCCCCGTACAACAAGATTACTAATTAGTCCCTTCTCATTGCACAGTACCCAGTCCAATATAGCCTGTTCCCGAGTTGGTTCCTCGACATATTGATCCAGATAACCATCCCTTAAACACTCAAGGAATTCCTCCTCCTCATTATTTTTACTGATTAGGCTAGTCCAATCTATATGTAAGTTAAAGTCACCTATGATGACAGCTGTGCTCTTATTGCACGCTTCTCTAATTTCCCTCGTGATGCCCTCCCCAACCTCTATTTTACTATTTGGAGGCCTATATACCACTCCTATTAATGTTTTTCGCCCCTCGCTATTTCTTAGCTCCACCCATATAGATTCTGTATTAACTGAGTTAATATCCTTCCTTTCAATTGCATTTATCCCCTCTTTTACCAGCAATGCTACCCCTCCTCCCTTTCTTTTTTGTCGATCCTTCCTAAATACTGAATACCCCTGTATGTTAAGCTCCCAGCCCTGCTCACCCTGCAACCATGTTTCCGTAATCCCAATTAGATCATAATTATTAACCTCTATTTCCACAGCTAATTCATCTACCTTGTTCCTGATGCTTCTCGCATTAAGGTATAAAACCCTCAGGCTTTTTTTATGCTCACATTTTTTATGAATTAGTTTGGCCCTTTGTTTTTTGTTCCTCTCCTTTTTACCATTTATTTCTGTCTGCCTTTCACTTTCCTCTATTTCACTACATGGGTTTCTAGCCCCCTGCCATACTAGTTTAAATGCTCCCGAACTGCTTTATCAAAATTTACCCCGAGAACATCAGTTCCATCATTGCACAGGTGTAGACCGTCCCTTTTGTATAGGTCACTCCTACCACAAAACTGGTCCCAATGCCTCAAAAATTTAAAACCCTCCCTCTGTCCCTTAGATCAGTGTATCTCTCCCCCTAGATCAATGTATCTGTCACCTAGATCAGTGTATCTGTCCCTTAGATCAGTGTATCTGTCCCCTAGATCATTGTATCTGTCTACCTAGCTCAGTGTATCGGTCCCCTAGATCAGTGTATCTGTCCCTAGATCAGTGTATCTGTCCCCTAGATCAGTGTATCTGTCCCTAGATCAGTGTATCAGTCCCCTAGATCAGTGTGTCTCTCTCCCTAGATCAGTGTATCTGTCCCCTAGATCAGTGTATCTGTCCCTAGATCAGTGTATCGGTCTCTCTACATCAGTGTATCTGTCTCTCTAGATCAGTGCAGCTGTCTCACTAGATCAGAGTATCTGTCTCTCTAGATCAGTGTATCTGTCACCCTAGATCAGTGTATCTGTCCCCTAGATCACTGTATCTGTCTACCTAGATCAGTGTATCTGTCTCCCTAGATCACTGTATCTGTCTACCTAGAACAGTGTATCTGTCTCCCTAGATCAGTGTATCTGTCCCCTAGATCAGTGCAGCTGTCTCACTAGATCAGAGTAACTGTCTCTCTAGATCAGTGTATCTGTCCCCTAGATCAGTGTATCTGCCCCCTAAATCAGTGTATCTGTCTCTCTAGATCAGTGTATCTGTCTCTCTAGATCAGTGCAGCTGTCTCCCTAGATCAGAATATCTGTCTCTCTAGATCAGTGTATCTGTCCCCTAGATCAGTGTATCTGTCCTCTCGATAGGAGCATCTATCACATAGATCAGTGTATCTGTCACCTACATCAGTGTATCTCTCCCCCTAGATCAATGTATCTGTGCCCTAGATCAGTGTATCTGTCCCTTAGATCAGTGTATCTCTCCCCCTAGATCAATGTATCTGTCACCTAGATCAGTGTATCTGTCCCTTAGATCAGTGTACCTGTCCCCTAGATCATTGTATCTGTCTACCTAGCTCAGTGTATCTGTCACCCTAGATCAGTGTATCTGTCCCCTAGATCACTGTATCTGTCTACCTAGATCAGTGTATCTGTCTCCCTAGATCACTGTATCTGTCTACCTAGAACAGTGTATCTGTCTCCCTAGATCAGTGTATCTGTCCCCTAGATCAGTGTATCTGTCTCTAGATCAGTGTATCTGTCGCCCTAGATCAGTGTATCGGTCCCCTAGATCAGTGTATCTGTCCCTAGATCAGTGTATCTGTCCCCTAGATCAGTGTATCTGTCCCTAGATCAGTGTATCAGTCCCCTAGATCAGTGTGTCTGTCTCCCTAGATCAGTGTATCTGTCCCCTAGATCAGTGTATCTGTCCCTAGATCAGTGTATCGTTCTCTCTACATCAGTGTATCTGTCTCTCTAGATCAGTGCAGCTGTCTCACTAGATCGGAGTATCTGTCTCTCTAGATCAGTGTATCTGTCCCCTAGATCAGTGTATCTGCCCCCTAAATCAGTGTATCTGTCTCTCTAGATCAGTGTATCTGTCTCTCTAGATCAGTGCAGCTGTCTCCCTAGATCAGAATATCTGTCTCTCTAGATCAGTGTATCTGTCCCCTAGATCAGTGTATCTGTCCTCTCGATAGGAGCATCTATCACATAGATCAGTGTATCTGTCTCCATAGATCAGTGTATCTGTCCCTAGATCAATGTATCTGTGCCCTAGATCAGTGTATCTGTCCCTTAGATCAGTGTATCTCTCCCCCTAGATCAATGTATCTGTCACCTAGATCAGTGTATCTGTCCCTTAGATCAGTGTATCTGTCCCCGAGATCATTGTATCTGTCTACCTAGCTCAGTGTATCTGTCACCCTAGATCAGTGTATCTGTCCCCTAGATCACTGTATCTGTCTACCTAGATCAGTGTATCTGTCTCCCTAGATCACTGTATCTGTCTACCTAGAACAGTGTATCTGTCTCCCTAGATCAGTGTATCTGTCCCCTAGATCAGTGTATCTGTCTCTAGATCAGTGTATCTGTCGCCCTAGATCAGTGTATCGGTCCCCTAGATCAGTGTATCTGTCCCTAGATCAGTGTATCTGTCCCCTAGATCAGTGTATCTGTCCCTAGATCAGTGTATCAGTCCCCTAGATCAGTGTGTCTGTCTCCCTAGATCAGTGTATCTGTCCCCTAGATCAGTGTATCTGTCCCTAGATCAGTGTATCGTTCTCTCTACATCAGTGTATCTGTCTCTCTAGATCAGTGCAGTTGTCTCACTAGATCAGAGTATCTGTCTCTCTAGATCAGTGTATCTGTCCCCTAGATCAGTGTATCTGCCCCCTAAATCAGTGTATCTGTCAATCTAGATCAGTGCAGCTGTCTCCCTAGATCAGAATATCTGTCTCTCTAGATCAGTGTATCTGTCCCCTAGATCAGTGTATCTGTCCCCTAGATTAGTGTATCTGTCCCCCTAAATCAGTGTATCTGTCTCCCTAGATCAGTGTATCTGTCTCCATAGATCAGTGTATCTGTCCCTCGATCATTGTGTCTGTCTCCCTAGATCAGTGCATCTGTCCCCTAGAATATTGTATCTGTCCCCCTGGATCTGTATATGTCCCCAAGATTAGCGTATCTGTCCCCTAGATCAGGGTATCTGTCACTAGATCAGTGTATCTGCCCCCTAAATCAGTGTATCTGTCAATCTAGATCAGTGCAGCTGTCTCCCTAGATCAGTGTATCTGTCTCTCTAGATCAGTGTACCTGTCCCCTAGATCATTGTATCTGTCTACCTAGCTCAGTGTATCTGTCACCCTAGATCAGTGTATCTGTCCCCTAGATCACTGTATCTGTCTACCTAGATCAGTGTATCTGTCTCCCTAGATCACTGTATCTGTCTACCTAGAACAGTGTATCTGTCTCCCTAGATCAGTGTATCTGTCCCCTAGATCAGTGTATCTGTCTCTAGATCAGTGTATCTGTCGCCCTAGATCAGTGTATCGGTCCCCTAGATCAGTGTATCTGTCCCTAGATCAGTGTATCTGTCCCCTAGATCAGTGTATCTGTCCCTAGATCAGTGTATCAGTCCCCTAGATCAGTGTGTCTGTCTCCCTAGATCAGTGTATCTGTCCCCTAGATCAGTGTATCTGTCCCTAGATCAGTGTATCGTTCTCTCTACATCAGTGTATCTGTCTCTCTAGATCAGTGCAGCTGTCTCACTAGATCGGAGTATCTGTCTCTCTAGATCAGTGTATCTGTCCCCTAGATCAGTGTATCTGCCCCCTAAATCAGTGTATCTGTCTCTCTAGATCAGTGTATCTGTCTCTCTAGATCAGTGCAGCTGTCTCCCTAGATCAGAATATCTGTCTCTCTAGATCAGTGTATCTGTCCCCTAGATCAGTGTATCTGTCCTCTCGATAGGAGCATCTATCACATAGATCAGTGTATCTGTCTCCATAGATCAGTGTATCTGTCCCTAGATCAATGTATCTGTGCCCTAGATCAGTGTATCTGTCCCTTAGATCAGTGTATCTCTCCCCCTAGATCAATGTATCTGTCACCTAGATCAGTGTATCTGTCCCTTAGATCAGTGTATCTGTCCCCGAGATCATTGTATCTGTCTACCTAGCTCAGTGTATCTGTCACCCTAGATCAGTGTATCTGTCCCCTAGATCACTGTATCTGTCTACCTAGATCAGTGTATCTGTCTCCCTAGATCACTGTATCTGTCTACCTAGAACAGTGTATCTGTCTCCCTAGATCAGTGTATCTGTCCCCTAGATCAGTGTATCTGTCTCTAGATCAGTGTATCTGTCGCCCTAGATCAGTGTATCGGTCCCCTAGATCAGTGTATCTGTCCCTAGATCAGTGTATCTGTCCCCTAGATCAGTGTATCTGTCCCTAGATCAGTGTATCAGTCCCCTAGATCAGTGTGTCTGTCTCCCTAGATCAGTGTATCTGTCCCCTAGATCAGTGTATCTGTCCCTAGATCAGTGTATCGTTCTCTCTACATCAGTGTATCTGTCTCTCTAGATCAGTGCAGTTGTCTCACTAGATCAGAGTATCTGTCTCTCTAGATCAGTGTATCTGTCCCCTAGATCAGTGTATCTGCCCCCTAAATCAGTGTATCTGTCAATCTAGATCAGTGCAGCTGTCTCCCTAGATCAGAATATCTGTCTCTCTAGATCAGTGTATCTGTCCCCTAGATCAGTGTATCTGTCCCCTAGATTAGTGTATCTGTCCCCCTAAATCAGTGTATCTGTCTCCCTAGATCAGTGTATCTGTCTCCATAGATCAGTGTATCTGTCCCTCGATCATTGTGTCTGTCTCCCTAGATCAGTGCATCTGTCCCCTAGAATATTGTATCTGTCCCCCTGGATCTGTATATGTCCCCAAGATTAGCGTATCTGTCCCCTAGATCAGGGTATCTGTCACTAGATCAGTGTATCTGCCCCCTAAATCAGTGTATCTGTCAATCTAGATCAGTGCAGCTGTCTCCCTAGATCAGAATATCTGTCTCTCTAGATCAGTGTATCTGTCCCCTAGATCAGTGTATCTGTCCCCTAGATTAGTGTATCTGTCCCCCTAAATCAGTGTATCTGTCTCCCTAGATCAGTGTATCTGTCTCCATAGATCAGTGTATCTGTCCCTAGATCATTGTGTCTGTCTCCCTAGATCAGTGCATCTGTCCCCTAGAATATTGTATCTGTCCCCCTGGATCTGTATATGTCCCCAAGATTAGCGTATCTGTCCCCTAGATCAGGGTATCTGTCACTAGATCAGTGTATATGTCCCCTAAATCAGTGTATCTGTCCCCTAGATCAGTGTAGCTGTCCTCCCAGATCAGAGTATCTGTGCCCTAGATCAGTGCATCTGTCTCCCGAGAACAGTGCATCAGTCTCCCTAGATCAGTGCATCTGTCCCCTATATCTGTGCATCTGTCTCCCTAGATCAGTGTACCTGTCCCCTTGATCAGTGTATCTGTCTCCCTAGATCAGTGTGTCTGTCTCCCTAGATCAGTGTATCTGTCCCTAGATCATTGTGTCTGTCTCCCTAGATCAGTGCATCTGTCCCCTAGAATATTGTATCTGTCCCCCTGGATCTGTATATGTCCCCTAGATTAGCGTATCTGTCCCCTAGATCAGGGTATCTGTCACTAGATCAGTGTATATGTCCCCTAAATCAGTGTATCTGTCCCCTAGATCAGTGTAGCTGTCCTCCCAGATCAGAGTATCTGTGCCCTAGATCAGTGTATCTGTCTCCCGAGATCAGAGCGTCAGTCTCCCTAGATCAGTGTATCTGTCCCCTATATCTGTGCATCTGTCTCCCTAGATCCGTGCACCTGTCCCCTTGATCAGTGTATCTGTCTCCCTAGATCAGTGTGTCTGTCTCCCTAGATCAGTGTATCTGTCCCCTAGATTAGTGTATCTACCCCCCTCAATCAGTGTATCTGTCCCCCTAGATCAGTGTATCTGTACCTCGATCAGTGTACCAGTCCCCCTAGATCAGTGTGTCTGTCCCCTAGATCAGTGTACCTGTCTCCCTAGATCACTGTATCAGTCCCATAGATCAGTGTGTCAGTCTCCCTAGATCAATGTATCTGTCCCCGAGATCAGTGTATCAGTCCCCAAGATCAGTGTGTCTGTCTGCCTAGATCAGTGTATCTGTCCCCTATATCAGTGTATCTGTCCCTAGATCAATGTTGCTGTCCTCCTAGATCAGAGTATCTGTGCCCTAGATCAGTGTATCTGTCTCCCTAGATCAGTGTATCTGTCCCCTAGATTAGTGTATCTGTCTACCTAGATCAGTGTATCTGTCTGCTAGATCAGTGTATCTGTCCCCTAGATCAGTGAATCTGTCCCCTAGATCAGTGTATCTGTCTCCTAGATCAGTGTATCTGTCCCCTAGATCAGTGAATCTGTCCCCTAGATCAGTGTATCTGTCTCCCAAGATCAGTGCATCTGTCTGTCTAGATCGGTGAATCTGTCTCTCTATCTCAGTGTATCTGTCTCTCTAGATCAGTGTATCTGTCTCTCTAGATCAGTATATCTGTCCCCTAGATCAGTGTATCTGTCTCCCTAGATCAGTGTATCTGTCTCCCTAGATCAGTGCATCAGTCCCCTAAATCAGTGTGTCTGTCTCCGTAGATCAGTGTATCTGTCCCCAAGATCAGTGTATCTGTCCCGAGATCAGTGTATCTGTCCCCCGAGATCAGCGTATCTGCCCCCTAAATCAGTGTATCTGTCTCTCTAGATCAGTCTATCTGTCCCCCAGATCAGAGTATCTGTCCCCAATATCAGTGTAGCTGTCCTCCTAGCTGAGAGTATCTGTGCCCTAGATCAGTGTACCTGTCCCCCTGGATCAGTGTATCTGTCCCCTCGATCAGTGTATCTGTCCCCTAGATCAAGGTATCTGTCACCTAGATCAGTGCATCTCTCCCCATAGATCAATGTATCTGTCTCCCTAGATCAGTGCATCTGTCTCCCTCGATCAGTGTATCTGTCCCCTAGATCAGTGTATCTGCCTCCCTAGATCAGTGTATCTGTCCGCTAGATCAGTGTATCTGTCCCCTAGATCAGTTTATCTGTCCCCTAGATTTGTGTATCTATCCCCTACATAAGTGTATCTGTCCCCCTAGATCGGTGTATCTGTCTCCCTAGATTAGTGTATCTGTCCCTTACATCAGTGTATCTGTCCCCTAGATCAGTGTATCTGTCCCCTAGGTCAGTGTAAATGTCCCTATATCAGTGTATCTGTCCCTAGATCAGTGTATCTGTCCCCTAGGTCAGTACAGCTGTCTCACTAGATCAGAGTATCTGTCTCTCTAGATCACTGTATCTGTCCCCTAGATCAGTGTATCGGTCTCTCTACATCAGTGTATCTGTCTCTCTAGATCAGTGCAGCTGTCTCACTAGATCAGAGTATCTGTCTCTCTAGATCAGTGTATCTGTCCCCTAGATCAGTGTATCTGCCCCCTAAATCAGTGTTTCTGTCTCTCTAGATCAGTGTATCTGTCTCTCTAGATCAGTGCAGCTGTCTCCCTAGATCAGAATATCTGTCTCTCTAGATCAGTGTATCTGTCCCCTAGATCAGTGTATCTGTCCTCTCGATAGGAGCATCTATCACATAGATCAGTGTATCTGTCACCTACATCAGTGTATCTCTCCCCCTAGATCAATGTATCTGTGCCCTAGATCAGTGTATCTGTCCCTTAGATCAGTGTATCTCTCCCCCTAGATCAATGTATCTGTCACCTAGATCAGTGTATCTGTCCCTTAGATCAGTGTATCTGTCCCCTAGATCATTGTATCTGTCTACCTAGCTCAGTGTATCGGTCCCCTAGATCAGTGTATCTGTCCCTAGATCAGTGTATCTGTCCCCTAGATCAGTGTTATCTGTCCCTAGATCAGTGTATCAGTCCCCTAGATCAGTGTGTCTCTCTCCCTAGATCAGTGTATCTGTCCCCTAGATCAGTGTATCTGTCCCTAGATCAGTGTATCGGTCTCTCTACATCAGTGTATCTGTCTCTCTAGATCAGTGCAGCTGTCTCACTAGATCAGAGTATCTGTCTCTCTAGATCAGTGTATCTGTCACCCTAGATCAGTGTATCTGTCCCCTAGATCACTGTATCTGTCTACCTAGATCAGTGTATCTGTCTCCCTAGATCACTGTATCTGTCTACCTAGAACAGTGTATCTGTCTCCCTAGATCAGTGTATCTGTCCCCTAGATCAGTGTATCTGTCTCTAGATCAGTGTATCTGTCGCCCTAGATCAGTGTATCGGTCCCCTTGATCAGTGTATCTGTCCCTAGATCAATGTATCTGTCCCCTAGATCAGTGTATCTGTCCCTAGATCAGTGTATCAGTCCCCTAGATCAGTGTGTCTGTCTCCCTAGATCAGTGTATCTGTCCCCTAGATCAGTGTATCTGTCCCTAGATCAGTGTATCGTTCTCTCTACATCAGTGTATCTGTCTCTCTAGATCAGTGCAGCTGTCTCACTAGATCAGAGTAACTGTCTCTCTAGATCAGTGTATCTATCCCCTAGATCAGTGTATCTGCCCCCTAAATCAGTGTATCTGTCTCTCTAGATCAGTGTATCTGTCTCTCTAGATCAGTGCAGCTGTCTCCCTAGATCAGAATATCTGTCTCTCTAGATCAGTGTATCTGTCCCCTAGATCAGTGTATCTGTCCTCTCGATAGGAGCATCTATCACATAGATCAGTGTATCTGTCACCTACATCAGTGTATCTCTCCCCCTAGATCAATGTATCTGTGCCCTAGATCAGTGTATCTGTCCCTTAGATCAGTGTATCTCTCCCCCTAGATCAATGTATCTGTCACCTAGATCAGTGTATCTGTCCCTTAGATCAGTGTACCTGTCCCCTAGATCATTGTATCTGTCTACCTAGCTCAGTGTATCTGTCACCCTAGATCAGTGTATCTGTCCCCTAGATCACTGTATCTGTCTACCTAGATCAGTGTATCTGTCTCCCTAGATCACTGTATCTGTCTACCTAGAACAGTGTATCTGTCTCCCTAGATCAGTGTATCTGTCCCCTAGATCAGTGTATCTGTCTCTAGATCAGTGTATCTGTCGCCCTAGATCAGTGTATCGGTCCCCTAGATCAGTGTATCTGTCCCTAGATCAGTGTATCTGTCCCCTAGATCAGTGTATCTGTCCCTAGATCAGTGTATCAGTCCCCTAGATCAGTGTGTCTGTCTCCCTAGATCAGTGTATCTGTCCCCTAGATCAGTGTATCTGTCCCTAGATCAGTGTATCGTTCTCTCTACATCAGTGTATCTGTCTCTCTAGATCAGTGCAGCTGTCTCACTAGATCGGAGTATCTGTCTCTCTAGATCAGTGTATCTGTCCCCTAGATCAGTGTATCTGCCCCCTAAATCAGTGTATCTGTCTCTCTAGATCAGTGTATCTGTCTCTCTAGATCAGTGCAGCTGTCTCCCTAGATCAGAATATCTGTCTCTCTAGATCAGTGTATCTGTCCCCTAGATCAGTGTATCTGTCCTCTCGATAGGAGCATCTATCACATAGATCAGTGTATCTGTCACCTACATCAGTGTATCTCTCCCCCTAGATCAATGTATCTGTGCCCTAGATCAGTGTATCTGTCCCTTAGATCAGTGTATCTCTCCCCCTAGATCAATGTATCTGTCACCTAGATCAGTGTATCTGTCCCTTAGATCAGTGTATCTGTCCCTGAGATCATTGTATCTGTCTACCTAGCTCAGTGTATCTGTCACCCTAGATCAGTGTATCTGTCCCCTAGATCACTGTATCTGTCTACCTAGATCAGTGTATCTGTCTCCCTAGATCACTGTATCTGTCTACCTAGAACAGTGTATCTGTCTCCCTAGATCAGTGTATCTGTCCCCTAGATCAGTGTATCTGTCTCTAGATCAGTGTATCTGTCGCCCTAGATCAGTGTATCGGTCCCCTAGATCAGTGTATCTGTCCCTAGATCAGTGTATCTGTCCCCTAGATCAGTGTATCTGTCCCTAGATCAGTGTATCAGTCCCCTAGATCAGTGTGTCTGTCTCCCTAGATCAGTGTATCTGTCCCCTAGATCAGTGTATCTGTCCCTAGATCAGTGTATCGTTCTCTCTACATCAGTGTATCTGTCTCTCTAGATCAGTGCAGTTGTCTCACTAGATCAGAGTATCTGTCTCTCTAGATCAGTGTATCTGTCCCCTAGATCAGTGTATCTGCCCCCTAAATCAGTGTATCTGTCAATCTAGATCAGTGCAGCTGTCTCCCTAGATCAGAATATCTGTCTCTCTAGATCAGTGTATCTGTCCCCTAGATCAGTGTATCTGTCCTCTCGATAGGAGCATCTATCACATAGATCAGTGTATCTGTCACCTACATCAGTGTATCTCTCCCCCTAGATCAATGTATCTGTGCCCTAGATCAGTGTATCTGTCCCTTAGATCAGTGTATCTCTCCCCCTAGATCAATGTATCTGTCACCTAGATCAGTGTATCTGTCCCTTAGATCAGTGTATCTGTCCCCGAGATCATTGTATCTGTCTACCTAGCTCAGTGTATCTGTCACCCTAGATCAGTGTATCTGTCCCCTAGATCACTGTATCTGTCTACCTAGCTCAGTGTATCTGTCACCCTAGATCAGTGTATCTGTCCCCTAGATCACTGTATCTGTCTACCTAGATCAGTGTATCGGTCCCCTAGTTCAGTGTATCTGTCCCTAGATCAGTGTATCTGTCCCCGAGATCATTGTATCTGTCCCTAGATCAGTGTATCTGTCTCCCTAGATCACTGTATCTGTCTACCTAGCTCAGTGTATCTGTCACCCTAGATCAGTGTATCTGTCCCCTAGATCACTGTATCTGTCTACCTAGATCAGTGTATCTGTCTCCCTAGATCACTGTATCTGTCTACCTAGAACAGTGTATCTGTCTCCCTAGATCAGTGTATCTGTCCCCTAGATCAGTGTATCTGTCTCCCTAGATCAGTGCAGTTGTCTCACTAGATCAGAGTATCTGTCTCTCTAGATCAGTGTATCAGTCCCCTAGATCAGTATATCTGTCTCTCTAGATCAGTGCAGCTGTCTCCCTAGATCAGAATATCTGTCTCTCTAGATCAGTGTATCTGTCCCCTAGATCAGTGTATCTGTCACCTCAGATCAGTGTATCTGTCCCCTAGATCACTGTATCTGTCTACCTAGATCAGTGTATCTGTCTCCATAGATCAGTGTATCTGTCCCTAGATCATTGTGCCTGTCTCCCTAGATCAGTGCATCTGTCCCCTAGAATATTGTATCTGTCCCCCTGGATCTGTATAAGTCCCCAAGATTAGCGTATCTGTCCCCTAGATCAGGGTATCTGTCACTAGATCAGTGTATATGTCCCCTAAATCAGTGTATCTGTCCCCGAGATCAGTGTAGCTGTCCTCCCAGATCAGAGTACCTGTGCCCGAGATCAGTGTATCTGTCTCCCGTGAACAGTGCATCTGTCTCCCTAGATCAGTGTACCTGTCCCCTGGATTAGTGTATCTGTCTCCCTAGATCAGTGTGTCTGTCTCCCTAGATCAGTGTATCTGTCCCTAGATCATTGTGTCTGTCTCCCTAGAACAGTGCATCTGTCCCCTAGAATATTGTATCTGTCCCCCTGGATCTGTATATGTCCCCTAGATTAGCGTATCTGTCCCCTAGATCAGGGTATCTGTCACGAGATCAGTGTTTATGTCCCCTAAATCAGTGTATCTGTCCACTAGATCAGTGTAGCTGTCCTCCCAGATCAGAGTATCTGTGCCCTAGATCAGTGTATCTGTCTCCCGAGAACAGTGCATCAGTCTCCATAGATCAGTGTATCTGTCCCCTATATCTGTGCATCTGTCTCCCTAGATCAGTGTACCTGTCCCCTTGATCAGTGTATCTGTCTCCCTAGATCAGTGTGTCTGTCTCCCAAGATCAGTGTTTCTGTCCCCTAGATTAGTGTATCTCCCCCCCTAAATCAGTGTATCTGTCCCCCTAGATCAGTGTATCGGTCCCTCGAGCAGTGTATCAGTCCCCCTAGATCAGTGTGTCTGTCCCCTAGATCAGTGTACCTGTCTCCCTAGATCTCTGTATCAGTCCCATAGATCAGTGTGTCTGTCTCCCTAGATCAATGTATCTGTCACCTACATCAGTGCATCTCTCCCCATAGATCAATGTATCTGTCTCCCTAGATCAGTGCATCTGTCTCCCTCGATCAGTGTATCTGTCCCCGAGATTAGTGTATCTGCCTCCCTAGATCAGTGTATCTGTCCCCTAGATCAGTGTATCTGTCCCCTAGATCAGTGTATCTGTCCCTAGATCAGTTTATCTGTCCCCTAGATTTGTGTATCTATCCCCTACATAAGTGTATCTGTCCCCCTAGATCGGTGTATCTGTCCCTTACATCAGTGTATCTGTCCCCTAGATCAGTGTATCTGTCCCCTAGGTCAGTGTATCTGTCCCTAGATCAGTGTATCTGTCTCTCTAGATCACTGTATCTGTCCCCTAGATCAGTGTATCGGTCTCTCTACATCAGTGTATCTGTCTCTCTAGATCAGTGCAGCTGTCACACTAGATCAGAGTATCTGTCTCTCTAGATCAGTGTATCTGTCCCCTAGATCAGTGTATCTGCCCCCTAAATCAGTGTATCTATCTCTCTAGATCAGTGTATCTGTCTCTCTAGATCAGTGCAGCTGTCTCCCTAGATCAGAATATCTGTCTCTCTAGATCAGTGTATCTGTCCCCTAGATCAGTGTATCTGTCCTCTCGATAGGAGCATCTATCACATAGATCAGTGTATCTGTCACCTACATCAGTGTATCTCTCCCCCTAGATCAATGTATCTGTGCCCTAGATCAGTGTATCTGTCCCTTAGATCAGTGTATCTCTCCCCCTAGATCAATGTATCTGTCACCTAGATCAGTGTATCTGTCCCTTAGATCAGTGTATCTGTCCCCTAGATCATTGTATCTGTCTACCTAGCTCAGTGTATCTGTCACCCTAGATCAGTGTATCTGTCCCCTAGATCAGTGTATCGGTCTCTCTACATCAGTGTATCTGTCTCTCTAGATCAGTGCAGCTGTCTCACTAGATCAGAGTATCTGTCTCTCTAGATCAGTGTATCTGTCACCCTAGATCAGTGTATCTGTCCCCTAGATCACTGTATCTGTCTACCTAGATCAGTGTATCTGTCTCCCTAGATCACTGTATCTGTCTACCTAGAACAGTGTATCTGTCTCCCTAGATCAGTGTATCTGTCCCCTAGATCAGTGTATCTGTCTCTAGATCAGTGTATCTGTCGCCCTAGATCAGTGTATCGGTCCCCTAGATCAGTGTATCTGTCCCTAGATCAGTGTATCTGTCCCCTAGATCAGTGTATCTGTCCCTAGATCAGTGTATCAGTCCCCTAGATCAGTGTGTCTGTCTCCCTAGATCAGTGTATCTGTCCCCTAGATCATTGTATCTGTCCCTAGATCAGTGTATCGGTCTCTCTACATCAGTGTATCTGTCTCTCTAGATCAGTGTATCTGCCCCCTAGATCAGTGTATCTGCCCCCTAAATCAGTGTATCTGTCTCTCTAGATCAGTGTATCTGTCTCTCTAGATCAGTGCAGCTGTCTCCCTAGATCAGAATATCTGTCTCTCTAGATCAGTGTATCTGTCCCCTAGATCAGTGTATCTGTCCTCTCGATAGGAGCATCTATCTAATAGATCAGTGTATCTGTCACCTACATCAGTGTATCTCTCCCCCTAGATCAATGTATCTGTGCCCTAGATCAGTGTATCTGTCCCTTAGATCAGTGTATCTCTCCCCCTAGATCAATGTATCTGTCACCTAGATCAGTGTATCTGTCCCTTAGATCAGTGTATCTGTCCCCTAGATCATTGTATCTGTCTACCTAGCTCAGTGTATCTGTCACCCTAGATCAGTGTATCTGTCCCCTAGATCACTGTATCTGTCTACCTAGATCAGTGTATATGTCTCCCTAGATCACTGTATCTGTCTACCTAGAACAGTGTATCTGTCTCCCTAGATCAGTGTATCTGTCCCCTAGATCAGTGTATCTGTCTCTAGATCAGTGTATCTGTCGCCCTAGATCAGTGTATCGGTCCCCTAGATCAGTGTATCTGTCCCTAGATCAGTGTATCTGTCCCCTAGATCAGTGTATCTGTCTCCCTAGATCAGTGTATCAGTCCCCTAGATCAGTGTGTCTGTCTCCCTAGATCAGTGTATCTGTCCCCTAGATCAGTGTATCTGTCCCTAGATCAGTGTATCTGTCTCCCTAGATCAGTGTATCTGTCCCCTAGATCAGTGTGTCTGTCTCCCTAGATCAGTGTATCTGTCCCCCAGATTAGTGTATCTGTCCCCCTAAATCAGTGTATCTGTCTCCCTAGATCAGTGTATCTGTCTCCATAGATCAGTGTATCTGTCCCTAGATCATTGTGTCTGTCTCCCTAGATCAGTGCATCTGTCCCTTAGAATATTGTATCTGTCCCCCTGGATCTGTATATGTCCCCAAGATTAGCGTATCTGTCCCCTAGATCAGGGTATCTGTCACTAGATCAGTGTATATGTCCCCTAAATCAGTGTATCTGTCCCCTAGATCAGTGTAGCTGTCCTCCCAGATCAGAGTATCTGTGCCCTAGATCAGTGCATCTGTCTCCCGAGAACAGTGCATCAGTCTCCCTAGATCAGTGTATCTGTCCCCTATATCTGTGCATCTGTCTCCCTAGATCAGTGTACCTGTCCCCTTGATCAGTGTATCTGTCTCCCTAGATCAGTGTGTCTGTCTCCCTAGATCAGTGTATCTGTCCCTAGATCATTGTGTCTGTCTCCCTAGATCAGTGCATCTGTCCCCTAGAATATTGTATCTGTCCCCCTGGATCTGTATATGTCCCCTAGATTAGCGTATCTGTCCCCTAGATCAGGGTATCTGTCACTAGATCAGTGTATATGTCCCCTAAATCAGTGTATCTGTCCCCTAGATCAGTGTAGCTGTCCTCCCAGATCAGAGTATCTGTGCCCTAGATTAGTGTATCTGTCTCCCGAGAACAGTGCATCAGTCTCCCTAGATCAGTGTATCTGTCCCCTATATCTGTGCATCTGTCTCCCTAGATCAGTGTACCTGCCCCTTGATCAGTGTATCTGTCTCCCTAGATCAGTGTGTCTGTCTCCCAAGATCAGTGTATCTGTCCCCTAGATTAGTGTATCTCCCCCCCAAATCAGTGTATCTGTCCCCCTAGATCAGTGTATCTGTCCCTCGATCAGTGTATCAGTCCCCCTAGATCAGTGTGTCTGTCCCCTAGATCAGTGTACCTGTCTCCCTAGATCTCTGTATCAGTCCCATAGATCAGTGTGTCTGTCTCCCTAGATCAATGTATCTGTCCCCGAGATCAGTGTATCTGTGCCCTAGATCAGTGTATCTGTCCACTAGATCAGTGTATCTGTGCCCTAGATCAGTGTATCTGCCCCCTAAATCAGTGTATCTGTCTCTCTAGATCAGTCTATCTGTCCCCTAGATCAGAGTATCTGTCCCCAATATCAGTGTAGCTGTCCTCCTAGCTGAGAGTATCTGTGCCCTAGATCAGTGTATCTGTCCCCTAGATCAGGGTATCTGTCCCCCAGATCAGTGTATCTATCCCCTAGATCAGTGTATCTGGCTCCCTAGATCAGTGTATCTGTCCCCCTAGATCAGTGTATCAGTCTCATTAGATAAGTAAATCTGTCCCCCTAGATCACTGTACCTTTACCCTAGATCAGTGTATCTGTCCCCTAGATCAGTGTGTCTGTCTCCTGAGATCAGTGTACCTGTCCCATAGATCAGTGTATCTGTCTCCCTAGGTCAGTGTATATGTACCTAGATCAGTGTATCTGTCACCTAGATCAGTGTATCTCTCCCCATAGATCAATGCATCTGTCTCCCTAGATCAGTGCATCTGTCTCCCTCGATCAGTGTATCTGTACCATAGATAAGTGTATCTGCCTCCCTAGATCAGTGTATCTGTCCCCTAGATCAGTGTATCTGTCCCTAGATCAGTTTATCTGTCCCCTAGATTTGTGTATCTATCCCCTAGATAAGTGTATCTGTCCCCCTAGATCGGTGTATCTGTCTCCCTAGATTAGTGTATCTGTCCCTTAAATCAATGTATCTGTCCCCGAGATCAGTGTATCAGTCCCCAAGATCAGTGTGTCTGTCTCCCTAGATCAGTGTACCTGTCCCCTAGATCAGTGTATCTGTCTGCCTATATCAGAGTATCTGTCCCTAGATCAGTGAATCTGTCCCCTAGATCAGTGTATCTGTCTCCCAAGATCAGTGCATCTGTCTGTCTAGATCGGTGAATCTGTCTCTCTATCTCAGTGTATCTGTCTCTCTAGATCAGTGTATCTGTCTCTCTAGATCAGTATATCTGTCCCCTAGATCAGTGTATCTCTCTCCCTAGATCAGTGTATCTGTCCCCTAGACCAGTGTATCTGCCCCTAAATCTGAGTATCTTTCTCTCTAGATCAGTGTATCTGTCCCCTAGATCAGAGTATCTGTCCCCAATATCAGTGTAACTGTCCTCCTAGCTGAGAGTATCTGTGCCCTAGATCAGTGTATCTGTCCCCTAGATCAGGGTATCTGTCCCCTAGATCAGTGTATCTGTCCCCCTAGATCAGTGTATCAGTCTCATTAGATCAGTGTATCTGTCCCTTGGATCAGTGTATCTGTCCCCTAGATCATTGTATCTGTCGACCTAGCTCAGTGTATCTGTCACCCTAGATCAGTGTATCTGTCCCCTAGATCACTGTATCTGTCTACCTAGATCAGTGTATCTGTCTCCCTAGATCACTGTATCTGTCTACCTAGAACAGTGTATCTGTCTCCCTAGATCAGTGTATCTGTCCCCTAGATCAGTGTATCTGTCTCTAGATCAGTGTATCTGTCGCCCTAGATCAGTGTATCTGTCCCCTAGATCAGTGTATCTGTCCCTAGATCAGTGTATCTGTCCCCAAGATCAGTGTATTTCTCCCTAGATCAGTGTATCAGTCCCCTAGATCAGTGTGTCTGTCTCCCTAGATCAGTGTATCTGTCCCCTAGATCAGAGTATCTGTGCCCTAGATCAGTGCATCTGTCTCCCGAGAACAGTGCATCAGTCTCCCTAGATCAGTGTATCTGTCCCCTATATCTGTGCATCTGTCTCCCTAGATCAGTGTACCTGTCCCCTTGATCAGTGTATCTGTCTCCCGAGATCAGTGTGTCTGTCTCCCTAGATCAGTGTATCTGTCCCTAGATCATTGTGTCTGTCTCCCTAGATCAGTGCATCTGTCCCCTAGAATATTGTATCTGTCCCCCTGGATCTGTATATGTCCCCTAGATTAGCGTATCTGTCCCCTAGATCAGGGTATCTGTCACTAGATCAGTGTATATGTCCCCTAAATCAGTGTATCTGTCCCCTAGATCAGTGTAGCTGTCCTCCCAGATCAGAGTATCTGTGCCCGAGATCAGTGTATCTGTCTCCCGAGAACAGTGCATCAGTCTCCCTAGATCAGTGTATCTGTCCCCTATATCTGTGCATCTGTCTCCCGAGATCAGTGTACCTGTCCCCTTGATCAGTGTATCTGTCTCCCTAGATCAGTGTGTCTGTCTCCCAAGATCAGTGTATCTGTCCCCTAGATTAGTGTATCTCCCCCCCAAATCAGTGTATCTGTCCCCCTAGATCAGTGTATCTGTCCCTCGATCAGTGTATCAGTCCCCCTAGATCAGTGTGTCTGTCCCCTAGATCAGTGTACCTGTCTCCCTAGATCTCTGTATCAGTCCCATAGATCAGTGTGTCTGTCTCCCTAGATCAATGTATCTGTCCCCGAGATCAGTGTATCTGTCTCCTAGATCAGTGTATCTGTCTCCCTAGATCAGTGTATCTGTCCACTAGATCAGTGTATCTGTGCCCTAGATCAGTGTATCTGCCCCCTAAATCAGTGTATCTGTCTCTCTAGATCAGTCTATCTGTCCCCTAGATCAGAGTATCTGTCCCCAATATCAGTGTAGCTGTCCTCCTAGCTGAGAGTATCTGTGCCCTAGATCAGTGTATCTATCCCCGAGATCAGTGTATCTGGCTCCCTAGATCAGTGTATCTGTCCCCTAGATCAGGGTATCTGTCCCCCAGATCAGTGTATCTATCCCCTAGATCAGTGTATCTGGCTCCCTAGATCAGTGTATCTGTCCCCCTAGATCAGTGTATCAGTCTCATTAGATAAGTAAATCTGTCCCCCTAGATCACTGTACCTTTCCCCTAGATCAGTGTATCTGTCCCCTAGATCAGTGTGTCTGTCTCCTGAGATCAGTGTACTGTCCCATAGATCAGTGTATCTGTCTCCCTAGGTCAGTGTATATGTACCTAGATCAGTGTATCTGTCACCTAGATCAGTGTATCTCTCCCCATAGATCAATGCATCTGTCTCCCTAGATCAGTGCATCTGTCTCCCTAGATCAGTGTATCTGTCCCCTAGATCAGTGTATCTGTCCCCTAGATCAGTGTATCTGTCCCTAGATCAGTTTATCTGTCCCCTAGATTTGTGTATCTATCCCCTAGATAAGTGTATCTGTCCCCCTAGATCGGTTTATCTGTCTCCCTAGATTAGTGTATCTGTCCCTTAAATCAATGTATCTGTCCCCGAGATCAGTGTATCAGTCCCCAAGATCAGTGTGTCTGTCTCCCTAGATCAGTGTACCTGTCCCCTAGATCAGTGTATCTGTCTGCCTATATCAGAGTATCTGTCCCTAGATCAGTGAATCTGTCCCCTAGATCAGTGTATCTGTCTCCCAAGATCAGTGCATCTGTCTGTCTAGATCGGTGAATCTGTCTCTCTATCTCAGTGTATCTGTCTCTCTAGATCAGTGTATCTGTCTCTCTAGATCAGTATATCTGTCCCCTAGATCAGTGTATCTGTCTCCCTAGATCAGTGTATCTGTCCCCTAGACCAGTGTATCTGCCCCTAAATCTGAGTATCTTTCTCTCTAGATCAGTGTATCTGTCCCCTAGATCAGTGTATCTGTCCCACTAGATCAGTGTATCTGTCCCCCGAGATCAGCGTATCTGCCCCCTAAATCAGTGTATCTGTCTCTCTAGATCAGTCTATCTGTCCCCTAGATCAGAGTATCTGTCCCCAATATCAGTGTAGCTGTCCTCCTAGCTGAGAGTATCTGTGCCCTAGATCAGTGTATCTGTCCCCTAGATCAGGGTATCTGTCCCCTAGATCAGTGTATCTATCCCCTAGATCAGTCTATCTGTCTCCCTAGATCAGTGTATCTGTCCCCCTAGATCAGTGTATCAGTCTCATTAGATAAATAAATCTGTCCCCCTAGATCACTGTACCTTTCCCCTAGATCAGTGTATCTGTCCCCTAGATCAGTGTATCTCTCCCCATAGATCAATGCAACTGTCTCCCTAGATCAGTGCATCTGTCTCCCTCGATCAGTGTATCTGTCCCCTAGATAAGTGTATCTGCCTCCCTAGATCAGTGTATCTGTCCCCTAGATCAGTGTATCTGTCCCCTAGATCAGTGTATCTGTCCCTAGATCAGTTTATCTGTCCCCTAGATTTGTGTATCTATCCCCTAGATAAGTGTATCTGTCCCCCTAGATCGGTGTATCTGTCTCCCTAGATTAGTGTATCTGTCCCTTAAATCAGTGTATCTGTCCCCTAGATCAGTGTATCTGTCCCCTAGGTCAGTGTATCTGTCCCTAGATCAGTGTATCTGTCCCTAGATCAGTGTATCTGTCCCCTAGGTCAGTGTATCTGTCCCTAGATCAGTGTATCTGTCTCCCTAGGTCAGTGTATATGTACCTAGATCAGTGTATCTGTCACCTAGATCAGTGTATCTCTCCCCATAGATCAATGCAACTGTCTCCCTAGATCAGTGCATCTGTCTCCCTCGATCAGTGTATCTGTCCCCTAGATAAGTGTATCTGCCTCCCTAGATCAGTGTATCTGTCCCCTAGATCAGTGTATCTGTCCCCTAGATCAGTGTATCTGTCCCTAGATCAGTTTATCTGTCCCCTAGATTTGTGTATCTATCCCCTAGATAAGTGTATCTGTCCCCCTAGATCGGTGTATCTGTCTCCCTAGATTAGTGTATCTGTCCCTTAAATCAGTGTATCTGTCCCCTAGATCAGTGTATCTGTCCCCTAGGTCAGTGTATCTGTCCCTAGATCAGTGTATCTGTCCCTAGATCAGTGTATCTGTCCCCTAGGTCAGTGTATCTGTCCCTAGATCAGTGTATCTGTCTCCATAGATCAGTGTATCTGTCCCTAGATCATTGTGTCTGTCTCCCTAGATCAGTGCATCTGTCCCCTAGAATATTGTATCTGTCCCCCTGGATCTGTATATGTCCCCAAGATTAGCGTATCTGTCCCCTAGATCAGGGTATCTGTCACTAGATCAGTGTATATGTCCCCGAAATCAGTGTATCTGTCCCCTAGATCAGTGTAGCTGTCCTCCCAGATCAGAGTATCTGTGCCCTAGATCAGTGCATCTGTCTCCCGAGAACAGTGCATCAGTCTCCCTAGATCAGTGTATCTGTCTCCTATATCTGTGCATCTGTCTCCCTAGATCAGTGTACCTGTCCCCTTGATCAGTGTATCTGTCTCCCTAGATCAGTGTGTCTGTCTCCCTAGATCAGTGTATCTGTCCCTAGATCATTGTGTCTGTCTCCCTAGATCAGTGCATCTGTCCCCTAGAATATTGTATCTGTCCCCCTGGATCTGTATATGTCCCCTAGATTAGCGTATCTGTCCCCTAGATCAGGGTATCTGTCACTAGATCAGTGTATATGTCCCCTAAATCAGTGGATCTGTCCCCTAGATCAGTGTAGCTGTCCTCCCAGATCAGAGTATCTGTGCCCTAGATCAGTGTATCTGTCTCCCGAGAACAGTGCATCAGTCTCCCTAGATCAGTGTATCTGTCCCCTATATCTGTGCATCTGTCTCCCGAGATCAGTGTACCTGTCCCCTTGATCAGTGTATCTGTCTCCCTAGATCAGTGTGTCTGTCTCCCAAGATCAGTGTATCTGTCCCCTAGATTAGTGTATCTCCCCCCCAAATCAGTGTATCTGTCCCCCTAGATCAGTGTATCTGTCCCTCGATCAGTGTATCAGTCCCCCTAGATCAGTGTGTCTGTCCCCTAGATCAGTGTACCTGTCTCCCTAGATCTCTGTATCAGTCCCATAGATCAGTGTGTCTGTCTCCCTAGATCAATGTATCTGTCCCCGAGATCAGTGTATCTGTCTCCTAGATCAGTGTATCTGTCTCCCTAGATCAGTGTATCTGTCCACTAGATCAGTGTATCTGTGCCCTAGATCAGTGTATCTGCCCCCTAAATCAGTGTATCTGTCTCTCTAGATCAGTCTATCTGTCCCCTAGATCAGAGTATCTGTCCCCAATATCAGTGTAGCTGTCCTCCTAGCTGAGAGTATCTGTGCCCTAGATCAGTGTATCTATCCCCTAGATCAGTGTATCTGGCTCCCTAGATCAGTGTATCTGTCCCCTAGATCAGGGTATCTGTCCCCCAGATCAGTGTATCTATCCCCTAGATCAGTGTATCTGGCTCCCTAGATCAGTGTATCTGTCCCCCTAGATCAGTGTATCAGTCTCATTAGATAAGTAAATCTGTCCCCCTAGATCACTGTACCTTTCCCCTAGATCAGTGTATCTGTCCCCTAGATCAGTGTGTCTGTCTCCTGAGATCAGTGTACCTGTCCCATAGATCAGTGTATCTGTCTCCCTAGGTCAGTGTATATGTACCTAGATCAGTGTATCTGTCACCTAGATCAGTGTATCTCTCCCCATAGATCAATGCATCTGTCTCCCTAGATCAGTGCATCTGTCTCCCTAGATCAGTGTATCTGTCCCCTAGATCAGTGTATCTGTCCCCTAGATCAGTGTATCTGTCCCTAGATCAGTTTATCTGTCCCATAGATTTGTGTATCTATCCCCTAGATAAGTGTATCTGTCCCCCTAGATCGGTTTATCTGTCTCCCTAGATTAGTGTATCTGTCCCTTAAATCAATGTATCTGTCCCCGAGATCAGTGTATCAGTCCCCAAGATCAGTGTGTCTGTCTCCCTAGATCAGTGTACCTGTCCCCTAGATCAGTGTATCTGTCTGCCTATATCAGAGTATCTGTCCCTAGATCAGTGAATCTGTCCCCTAGATCAGTGTATCTGTCTCCCAAGATCAGTGCATCTGTCTGTCTAGATCGGTGAATCTGTCTCTCTATCTCAGTGTATCTGTCTCTCTAGATCAGTGTATCTGTCTCTCTAGATCAGTATATCTGTCCCCTAGATCAGTGTATCTGTCTCCCTAGATCAGTGTATCTGTCCCCTAGACCAGTGTATCTGCCCCTAAATCTGAGTATCTTTCTCTCTAGATCAGTGTATCTGTCCCCTAGATCAGTGTATCTGTCCCACTAGATCAGTGTATCTGTCCCCCGAGATCAGCGTATCTGCCCCCTAAATCAGTGTATCTGTCTCTCTAGATCAGTCTATCTGTCCCCTAGATCAGAGTATCTGTCCCCAATATCAGTGTAGCTGTCCTCCTAGCTGAGAGTATCTGTGCCCTAGATCAGTGTATCTGTCCCCTAGATCAGGGTATCTGTCCCCTAGATCAGTGTATCTATCCCCTAGATCAGTCTATCTGTCTCCCTAGATCAGTGTATCTGTCCCCCTAGATCAGTGTATCAGTCTCATTAGATAAATAAATCTGTCCCCCTAGATCACTGTACCTTTCCCCTAGATCAGTGTATCTGTCCCCTAGATCAGTGTGTCTGTCTCCTGAGATCAGTGTACCTGTCCCATAGATCAGTGTATCTGTCTCCCTAGGTCAGTGTATATGTACCTAGATCAGTGTATCTGTCACCTAGATCAGTGTATCTCTCCCCATAGATCAATGCAACTGTCTCCCTAGATCAGTGCATCTGTCTCCCTCGATCAGTGTATCTGTCCCCTAGATAAGTGTATCTGCCTCCCTAGATCAGTGTATCTGTCCCCTAGATCAGTGTATCTGTCCCCTAGATCAGTGTATCTGTCCCTAGATCAGTTTATCTGTCCCCTAGATTTGTGTATCTATCCCCTAGATAAGTGTATCTGTCCCCCTAGATCGGTGTATCTGTCTCCCTAGATTAGTGTATCTGTCCCTTAAATCAGTGTATCTGTCCCCTAGATCAGTGTATCTGTCCCCTAGGTCAGTGTATCTGTCCCTAGATCAGTGTATCTGTCCCTAGATCAGTGTATCTGTCCCCTAGGTCAGTGTATCTGTCCCTAGATCAGTGTATCTGTCTCCATAGATCAGTGTATCTGTCCCTAGATCATTGTGTCTGTCTCCCTAGATCAGTGCATCTGTCCCCTAGAATATTGTATCTGTCCCCCTGGATCTGTATATGTCCCCAAGATTAGCGTATCTGTCCCCTAGATCAGGGTATCTGTCACTAGATCAGTGTATATGTCCCCTAAATCAGTGTATCTGTCCCCTAGATCAGTGTAGCTGTCCTCCCAGATCAGAGTATCTGTGCCCTAGATCAGTGCATCTGTCTCCCGAGAACAGTGCATCAGTCTCCCTAGATCAGTGTATCTGTCTCCTATATCTGTGCATCTGTCTCCCTAGATCAGTGTACCTGTCCCCTTGATCAGTGTATCTGTCTCCCTAGATCAGTGTGTCTGTCTCCCTAGATCAGTGTATCTGTCCCGAGATCATTGTGTCTGTCTCCCTAGATCAGTGCATCTGTCCCCTAGAATATTGTATCTGTCCCCCTGGATCTGTATATGTCCCCTAGATTAGCGTATCTGTCCCCTAGATCAGGGTATCTGTCACTAGATCAGTGTATATGTCCCCTAAATCAGTGGATCTGTCCCCTAGATCAGTGTAGCTGTCCTCCCAGATCAGAGTATCTGTGCCCTAGATCAGTGTATCTGTCTCCCGAGAACAGTGCATCAGTCTCCCTAGATCAGTGTATCTGTCCCCTATATCTGTGCATCTGTCTCCCGAGATCAGTGTACCTGTCCCCTTGATCAGTGTATCTGTCTCCCTAGATCAGTGTGTCTGTCTCCCAAGATCAGTGTATCTGTCCCCTAGATTAGTGTATCTCCCCCCCAAATCAGTGTATCTGTCCCCCTAGATCAGTGTATCTGTCCCTCGATCAGTGTATCAGTCCCCCTAGATCAGTGTGTCTGTCCCCTAGATCAGTGTACCTGTCTCCCTAGATCTCTGTATCAGTCCCATAGATCAGTGTGTCTGTCTCCCTAGATCAATGTATCTGTCCCCGAGATCAGTGTATCAGTCCCCAAGATCTTGTGTCTGTCTCCCTAGATCAGTGTATCTGTCTCCTAGATCAGTGTATCTGTCTCCCTAGATCAGTGTATCTGTCCACTAGATCAGTGTATCTGTGCCCTAGATCAGTGTATCTGTCCCCTAAATCAGTGTATCTGTCTCTCTAGATCAGTCTATCTGTCCCCTAGATCAGAGTATCTGTCCCCAATATCAGTGTAGCTGTCCTCCTAGCTGAGAGTATCTGTGCCCTAGATCAGTGTATCTATCCCCTAGATCAGTGTATCTGGCTCCCTAGATCAGTGTATCTGTCCCCTAGATCAGGGTATCTGTCCCCCAGATCAGTGTATCTATCCCCTAGATCAGTGTATCTGGCTCCCTAGATCAGTGTATCTGTCCCCCTAGATCAGTGTATCAGTCTCATTAGATAAGTAAATCTGTCCCCCTAGATCACTGTACCTTTCCCCTAGATCAGTGTATCTGTCCCCTAGATCAGTGTGTCTGTCTCCTGAGATCAGTGTACCTGTCCCATAGATCAGTGTATCTGTCTCCCTAGGTCAGTGTATATGTACCTAGATCAGTGTATCTGTCACCTAGATCAGTGTATCTCTCCCCATAGATCAATGCATCTGTCTCCCTAGATCAGTGCATCTGTCTCCCTAGATCAGTGTATCTGTCCCCTAGATCAGTGTATCTGTCCCCTAGATCAGTGTATCTGTCCCTAGATCAGTTTATCTGTCCCCTAGATTTGTGTATCTATCCCCTAGATAAGTGTATCTGTCCCCCTAGATCGGTGTATCTGTCTCCCTAGATTAGTGTATCTGTCCCTTAAATCAATGTATCTGTCCCCGAGATCAGTGTATCAGTCCCCAAGATCAGTGTGTCTGTCTCCCTAGATCAGTGTACCTGTCCCCTAGATCAGTGTATCTGTCTGCCTATATCAGAGTATCTGTCCCTAGATCAGTGAATCTGTCCCCTAGATCAGTGTATCTGTCTCCCAAGATCAGTGCATCTGTCTGTCCAGATCGGTGAATCTGTCTCTCTATCTCAGTGTATCTGTCTCTCTAGATCAGTGTATCTGTCTCTCTAGATCAGTATATCTGTCCCCTAGATCAGTGTATCTGTCTCCCTAGATCAGTGTATCTGTCCCCTAGACCAGTGTATCTGCCCCTAAATCTGAGTATCTTTCTCTCTAGATCAGTGTATCTGTCCCCTAGATCAGTGTATCTGTCCCACTAGATCAGTGTATCTGTCCCCCGAGATCAGCGTATCTGCCCCCTAAATCAGTGTATCTGTCTCTCTAGATCAGTCTATCTGTCCCCTAGATCAGAGTATCTGTCCCCAATATCAGTGTAGCTGTCCTCCTAGCTGAGAGTATCTGTGCCCTAGATCAGTGTATCTGTCCCCTAGATCAGGGTATCTGTCCCCTAGATCAGTGTATCTATCCCCTAGATCAGTCTATCTGTCTCCCTAGATCAGTGTATCTGTCCCCCTAGATCAGTGTATCAGTCTCATTAGATAAATAAATCTGTCCCCCTAGATCACTGTACCTTTCCCCTAGATCAGTGTATCTGTCCCCTAGATCAGTGTGTCTGTCTCCTGAGATCAGTGTACCTGTCCCATAGATCAGTGTATCTGTCTCCCTAGGTCAGTGTATATGTACCTAGATCAGTGTATCTGTCACCTAGATCAGTGTATCTCTCCCCATAGATCAATGCAACTGTCTCCCTAGATCAGTGCATCTGTCTCCCTCGATCAGTGTATCTGTCCCCTAGATAAGTGTATCTGCCTCCCTAGATCAATGTATCTGTCCCCTAGATCAGTGTATCTGTCCCCTAGATCAGTGTATCTGTCCCTAGATCGGTGTATCTGTCTCCCTAGATTAGTGTATCTGTCCCTTAAATCAGTGTATCTGTCCCCTAGATCAGTGTATCTGTCCCCTAGGTCAGTGTATCTGTCCCTAGATCAGTGTATCTATCCCTAGATCAGTGTATCTGTCCCCTAGGTCAGTGCAGCTGTCTCACTAGATCAGAGTATCTGTCTCTCTAGATCACTGTATCTGTCCCCTAGATCAGTGTATCGGTCTCTCTAGATCAGTGTATCTGTCTCTCTAGATCAGTGCAGCTGTCTCACTAGATCAGAGTATCTGTCTCTCTAGATCAGTGTATCTGTCCCCTAGATCAGTGTATCTGCCCCCTAAATCAGTTTATCTGTCTCTCTAGATCAGAATATCTGTCTCTCTAGATCAGTGTATCTGTCCCCTAGATCAGTGTATCTGCCCACTAAATCAGTGCATCTGTCCCCTAGATCAGTGTACCTGTCCCCTTATCAGTGTATCTGTCTCCCTAGGTCAGTGTATCTGTCCCCTAGATTAGTGTATCTGTCTCCCTAGATTAGTGTATCTGTCCGCTTGATCAGTGCATCTGTCCCCTAGATCAGTGCATCTGTCCCCTAGATCAGTGTATCTGTCCCCTAGATCAGTGTATCTGTCTCTCTAGATCAGAGTATCTGTCTCTCTAGATCAGTGCAGCTTTCTCACTAGATCAGAGTATCTGTCTCGCTAGATCAGTGTATCTGTCCCCTAGATCAGTGTATCTGTCTCTCTAGATCAGTGTATCTGTCCCCTAGATCAGTGTGTCTGTCTCCTGAGATCAGTGTACCTGTCCCATAGATCAGTGTATCTGTCTCCCTAGGTCAGTGTATATGTACCTAGATCAGTGTATCTGTCACCTAGATCAGTGTATCTCTCCCCATAGATCAATGCATCTGTCTCCCTAGATCAGTGCATCTGTCTCCCTAGATCAGTGTATCTGTCCCCTAGATCAGTGTATCTGTCCCCTAGATCAGTGTATCTGTCCCTAGATCAGTTTATCTGTCCCCTAGATTTGTGTATCTATCCCCTAGATAAGTGTATCTGTCCCCCTAGATCGGTGTATCTGTCTCCCTAGATTAGTGTATCTGTCCCTTAAATCAATGTATCTGTCCCCGAGATCAGTGTATCAGTCCCCAAGATCAGTGTGTCTGTCTCCCTAGATCAGTGTACCTGTCCCCTAGATCAGTGTATCTGTCTGCCTATATCAGAGTATCTGTCCCTAGATCAGTGAATCTGTCCCCTAGATCAGTGTATCTGTCTCCCAAGATCAGTGCATCTGTCTGTCCAGATCGGTGAATCTGTCTCTCTATCTCAGTGTATCTGTCTCTCTAGATCAGTGTATCTGTCTCTCTAGATCAGTATATCTGTCCCCTAGATCAGTGTATCTGTCTCCCTAGATCAGTGTATCTGTCCCCTAGACCAGTGTATCTGCCCCTAAATCTGAGTATCTTTCTCTCTAGATCAGTGTATCTGTCCCCTAGATCAGTGTATCTGTCCCACTAGATCAGTGTATCTGTCCCCCGAGATCAGCGTATCTGCCCCCTAAATCAGTGTATCTGTCTCTCTAGATCAGTCTATCTGTCCCCTAGATCAGAGTATCTGTCCCCAATATCAGTGTAGCTGTCCTCCTAGCTGAGAGTATCTGTGCCCTAGATCAGTGTATCTGTCCCCTAGATCAGGGTATCTGTCCCCTAGATCAGTGTATCTATCCCCTAGATCAGTCTATCTGTCTCCCTAGATCAGTGTATCTGTCCCCCTAGATCAGTGTATCAGTCTCATTAGATAAATAAATCTGTCCCCCTAGATCACTGTACCTTTCCCCTAGATCAGTGTATCTGTCCCCTAGATCAGTGTGTCTGTCTCCTGAGATCAGTGTACCTGTCCCATAGATCAGTGTATCTGTCTCCCTAGGTCAGTGTATATGTACCTAGATCAGTGTATCTGTCACCTAGATCAGTGTATCTCTCCCCATAGATCAATGCAACTGTCTCCCTAGATCAGTGCATCTGTCTCCCTCGATCAGTGTATCTGTCCCCTAGATAAGTGTATCTGCCTCCCTAGATCAATGTATCTGTCCCCTAGATCAGTGTATCTGTCCCCTAGATCAGTGTATCTGTCCCTAGATCGGTGTATCTGTCTCCCTAGATTAGTGTATCTGTCCCTTAAATCAGTGTATCTGTCCCCTAGATCAGTGTATCTGTCCCCTAGGTCAGTGTATCTGTCCCTAGATCAGTGTATCTATCCCTAGATCAGTGTATCTGTCCCCTAGGTCAGTGCAGCTGTCTCACTAGATCAGAGTATCTGTCTCTCTAGATCACTGTATCTGTCCCCTAGATCAGTGTATCGGTCTCTCTAGATCAGTGTATCTGTCTCTCTAGATCAGTGCAGCTGTCTCACTAGATCAGAGTATCTGTCTCTCTAGATCAGTGTATCTGTCCCCTAGATCAGTGTATCTGCCCCCTAAATCAGTTTATCTGTCTCTCTAGATCAGAATATCTGTCTCTCTAGATCAGTGTATCTGTCCCCTAGATCAGTGTATCTGCCCACTAAATCAGTGTATCTGTCCCCTAGATCAGTGTACCTGTCCCCTTATCAGTGTATCTGTCTCCCTAGGTCAGTGTATCTGTCCCCTAGATTAGTGTATCTGTCTCCCTAGATTAGTGTATCTGTCCGCTTGATCAGTGCATCTGTCCCCTAGATCAGTGCATCTGTCCCCTAGATCAGTGTATCTGTCCCCTAGATCAGTGTATCTGTCTCTCTAGATCAGAGTATCTGTCTCTCTAGATCAGTGCAGCTTTCTCACTAGATCAGAGTATCTGTCTCGCTAGATCAGTGTATCTGTCCCCTAGATCAGTGTATCTGTCTCTCTAGATCAGTGTATCTGTCCCCTAGATCAGTGTGTCTGTCTCCTGAGATCAGTGTACCTGTCCCATAGATCAGTGTATCTGTCTCCCTAGGTCAGTGTATATGTACCTAGATCAGTGTATCTGTCACCTAGATCAGTGTATCTCTCCCCATAGATCAATGCATCTGTCTCCCTAGATCAGTGCATCTGTCTCCCTAGATCAGTGTATCTGTCCCCTAGATCAGTGTATCTGTCCCCTAGATCAGTGTATCTGTCCCTAGATCAGTTTATCTGTCCCCTAGATTTGTGTATCTATCCCCTAGATAAGTGTATCTGTCCCCCTAGATCGGTGTATCTGTCTCCCTAGATTAGTGTATCTGTCCCTTAAATCAATGTATCTGTCCCCGAGATCAGTGTATCAGTCCCCAAGATCAGTGTGTCTGTCTCCCTAGATCAGTGTACCTGTCCCCTAGATCAGTGTATCTGTCTGCCTATATCAGAGTATCTGTCCCTAGATCAGTGAATCTGTCCCCTAGATCAGTGTATCTGTCTCCCAAGATCAGTGCATCTGTCTGTCCAGATCGGTGAATCTGTCTCTCTATCTCAGTGTATCTGTCTCTCTAGATCAGTGTATCTGTCTCTCTAGATCAGTATATCTGTCCCCTAGATCAGTGTATCTGTCTCCCTAGATCAGTGTATCTGTCCCCTAGACCAGTGTATCTGCCCCTAAATCTGAGTATCTTTCTCTCTAGATCAGTGTATCTGTCCCCTAGATCAGTGTATCTGTCCCACTAGATCAGTGTATCTGTCCCCCGAGATCAGCGTATCTGCCCCCTAAATCAGTGTATCTGTCTCTCTAGATCAGTCTATCTGTCCCCTAGATCAGAGTATCTGTCCCCAATATCAGTGTAGCTGTCCTCCTAGCTGAGAGTATCTGTGCCCTAGATCAGTGTATCTGTCCCCTAGATCAGGGTATCTGTCCCCTAGATCAGTGTATCTATCCCCTAGATCAGTCTATCTGTCTCCCTAGATCAGTGTATCTGTCCCCCTAGATCAGTGTATCAGTCTCATTAGATAAATAAATCTGTCCCCCTAGATCACTGTACCTTTCCCCTAGATCAGTGTATCTGTCCCCTAGATCAGTGTGTCTGTCTCCTGAGATCAGTGTACCTGTCCCATAGATCAGTGTATCTGTCTCCCTAGGTCAGTGTATATGTACCTAGATCAGTGTATCTGTCACCTAGATCAGTGTATCTCTCCCCATAGATCAATGCAACTGTCTCCCTAGATCAGTGCATCTGTCTCCCTCGATCAGTGTATCTGTCCCCTAGATAAGTGTATCTGCCTCCCTAGATCAATGTATCTGTCCCCTAGATCAGTGTATCTGTCCCCTAGATCAGTGTATCTGTCCCTAGATCGGTGTATCTGTCTCCCTAGATTAGTGTATCTGTCCCTTAAATCAGTGTATCTGTCCCCTAGATCAGTGTATCTGTCCCCTAGGTCAGTGTATCTGTCCCTAGATCAGTGTATCTATCCCTAGATCAGTGTATCTGTCCCCTAGGTCAGTGCAGCTGTCTCACTAGATCAGAGTATCTGTCTCTCTAGATCACTGTATCTGTCCCCTAGATCAGTGTATCGGTCTCTCTAGATCAGTGTATCTGTCTCTCTAGATCAGTGCAGCTGTCTCACTAGATCAGAGTATCTGTCTCTCTAGATCAGTGTATCTGTCCCCTAGATCAGTGTATCTGCCCCCTAAATCAGTGTATCTGTCTCTCTAGATCAGAATATCTGTCTCTCTAGATCAGTGTATCTGTCCCCTAGATCAGTGTATCTGCCCACTAAATCAGTGTATCTGTCCCCTAGATCAGTGTACCTGTCCCCTTATCAGTGTATCTGTCTCCCTAGGTCAGTGTATCTGTCCCCTAGATTAGTGTATCTGTCTCCCTAGATTAGTGTATCTGTCCGCTTGATCAGTGTATCTGTCCCTAGATCAGTGCATCTGTCCCCTAGATCAGTGTATCTGTCCCCTAGATCAGTGTATCTGTCCCCTAGATCAGTGTATCTGTCTCTCTAGATCAGAGTATCTGTCTCTCTAGATCAGTGCAGCTTTCTCACTAGATCAGAGTATCTGTCTCGCTAGATCAGTGTATCTGTCCCCGAGATCAGTGTATCTGTCTCCTAGATCAGTGTATCTGTCTCCCTAGATCAGTGTATCTGTCCACTAGATCAGTGTATCTGTGCCCTAGATCAGTGTATCTGCCCCCTAAATCAGTGTATCTGTCTCTCTAGATCAGTCTATCTGTCCCCTAGATCAGAGTATCTGTCCCCAATATCAGTGTAGCTGTCCTCCTAGCTGAGAGTATCTGTGCCCTAGATCAGTGTATCTATCCCCTAGATCAGTGTATCTGGCTCCCTAGATCAGTGCATCTGTCCCCTAGATCAGGGTATCTGTCCCCCAGATCAGTGTATCTATCCCCTAGATCAGTGTATCTGTCCCCCTAGATCAGTGTGTCAGTCTCATTAGATAAGTAAATCTGTCCCCCTAGATCACTGTACCTTTCCCCTAGATCAGTGTATCTGTCCCCTAGATCAGTGTGTCTGTCTCCTGAGATCAGTGTACCTGTCCCATAGATCAGTGTATCTGTCTCCCTAGGTCAGTGTATATGTACCTAGATCAGTGTATCTGTCACCTAGATCAGTGTATCTCTCCCCATAGATCAATGCATCTGTCTCCCTAGATCAGTGCATCTGTCTCCCTAGATCAGTGTATCTGTCCCCTAGATCAGTGTATCTGTCCCCTAGATCAGTGTATCTGTCCCTAGATCAGTTTATCTGTCCCCTAGATTTGTGTATCTATCCCCTAGATAAGTGTATCTGTCCCCCTAGATCGGTTTATCTGTCTCCCTAGATTAGTGTATCTGTCCCTTAAATCAATGTATCTGTCCCCGAGATCAGTGTATCAGTCCCCAAGATCAGTGTGTCTGTCTCCCTAGATCAGTGTACCTGTCCCCTAGATCAGTGTATCTGTCTGCCTATATCAGAGTATCTGTCCCTAGATCAGTGAATCTGTCCCCTAGATCAGTGTATCTGTCTCCCAAGATCAGTGCATCTGTCTGTCTAGATCGGTGAATCTGTCTCTCTATCTCAGTGTATCTGTCTCTCTAGATCAGTGTATCTGTCTCTCTAGATCAGTATATCTGTCCCCTAGATCAGTGTATCTGTCTCCCTAGATCAGTGTATCTGTCCCCTTGACCAATGTATCTGCCCCTAAATCTGAGTATCTTTCTCTCTAGATCAGTGTATCTGTCCCCTAGATCAGTGTATCTGTCCCACTAGATCAGTGTATCTGTCCCCCGAGATCAGCGTATCTGCCCCCTAAATCAGTGTATCTGTCTCTCTAGATCAGTCTATCTGTCCCCTAGATCAGAGTATCTGTCCCCAATATCAGTGTAGCTGTCCTCCGAGCTGTGAGTATCTGTGCCCTAGATCAGTGTATCTGTCCCCTAGATCAGGGTATCTGTCCCCTAGATCAGTGTATTTATCCCCTAGATCAGTCTATCTGTCTCCCTAGATCAGTGTATCTGTCCCCCTAGATCAGTGTATCAGTCTCATTAGATAAATAAATCTGTCCCCCTAGATCACTGTACCTTTCCCCTAGATCAGTGTATCTGTCCCCTAGATCAGTGTGTCTGTCTCCTGAGATCAGTGTACCTGTCCCATAGATCAGTGTATCTGTCTCCCTAGGTCAGTGTATATGTACCTAGATCAGTGTATCTGTCACCTAGATCAGTGTATCTCTCCCCATAGATCAATGCAACTGTCTCCCTAGATCAGTGCATCTGTCTCCCTCGATCAGTGTATCTGTCCCCTAGATAAGTGTATCTGCCTCCCTAGATCAGTGTATCTGTCCCCTAGATCAGTGTATCTGTCCCCTAGATCAGTGTATCTGTCCCTAGATCAGTTTATCTGTCCCCTAGATTTGTGTATCTATCCCCTAGATAAGTGTATCTGTCCCCCTAGATCGGTGTATCTGTCTCCCTAGATTAGTGTATCTGTCCCTTAAATCAGTGTATCTGTCCCCTAGGTCAGTGTATCTGTCCCTAGATCAGTGTATCTGTCTCCATAGATCAGTGTATCTGTCCCTAGATCATTGTGTCTGTCTCCCTAGATCAGTGCATCTGTCCCCTAGAATATTGTATCTGTCCCCCTGGATCTGTATATGTCCCCAAGATTAGCGTATCTGTCCCCTAGATCAGGGTATCTGTCACTAGATCAGTGTATATGTCCCCTAAATCAGTGTATCTGTCCCCTAGATCAGTGTAGCTGTCCTCCCAGATCAGAGTATCTGTGCCCTAGATCAGTGCATCTGTCTCCCGAGAACAGTGCATCAGTCTCCCTAGATCAGTGTATCTGTCTCCTATATCTGTGCATCTGTCTCCCTAGATCAGTGTACCTGTCCCCTGGATCAGTGGATCTGTCTCCCTAGATCAGTGTGTCTGTCTCCCTAGATCAGTGTATCTGTCCCTAGATCATTGTGTCTGTCTCCCTAGATCAGTGCATCTGTCCCCTAGAATATTGTATCTGTCCCCCTGGATCTGTATATGTCCCCTAGATTAGCGTATCTGTCCCCTAGATCAGGGTATCTGTCACTAGATCAGTGTATATGTCCCCTAAATCAGTGGATCTGTCCCCTAGATCAGTGTAGCTGTCCTCCCAGATCAGAGTATCTGTGCCCTAGATCAGTGTATCTGTCTCCCGAGAACAGTGCATCAGTCTCCCTAGATCAGTGTATCTGTCCCCTATATCTGTGCATCTGTCTCCCGAGATCAGTGTACCTGTCCCCTTGATCAGTGTATCTGTCTCCCTAGATCAGTGTGTCTGTCTCCCAAGATCAGTGTATCTGTCCCCTAGATTAGTGTATCTCCCCCCCAAATCAGTGTATCTGTCCCCCTAGATCAGTGTATCTGTCCCTCGATCAGTGTATCAGTCCCCCTAGATCAGTGTGTCTGTCCCCTAGATCAGTGTACCTGTCTCCCTAGATCTCTGTATCAGTCCCATAGATCAGTGTGTCTGTCTCCCTAGATCAATGTATCTGTCCCCGAGATCAGTGTATCAGTCCCCAAGATCAGTGTGTCTGTCTCCCTAGATCAGTGTATCTGTCTCCTAGATCAGTGTATCTGTCTCCCTAGATCAGTGTATCTGTCCACTAGATCAGTGTATCTGTGCCCTAGATCAGTGTATCTGTCCCCTAAATCAGTGTATCTGTCTCTCTAGATCAGTCTATCTGTCCCCTAGATCAGAGTATCTGTCCCCAATATCAGTGTAGCTGTCCTCCTAGCTGAGAGTATCTGTGCCCTAGATCAGTGTATCTATCCCCTAGATCAGTGTATCTGGCTCCCTAGATCAGTGTATCTGTCCCCTAGATCAGGGTATCTGTCCCCCAGATCAGTGTATCTATCCCCTAGATCAGTGTATCTGGCTCCCTAGATCAGTGTATCTGTCCCCCTAGATCAGTGTATCAGTCTCATTAGATAAGTAAATCTGTCCCCCTAGATCACTGTACCTTTCCCCTAGATCAGTGTATCTGTCCCCTAGATCAGTGTGTCTGTCTCCTGAGATCAGTGTACTGTCCCATAGATCAGTGTATCTGTCTCCCTAGGTCAGTGTATATGTACCTAGATCAGTGTATCTGTCACCTAGATCAGTGTATCTCTCCCCATAGATCAATGCATCTGTCTCCCTAGATCAGTGCATCTGTCTCCCTAGATCAGTGTACCTGTCCCCTAGATCAGTGTATCTGTCCCCTAGATCAGTGTATCTGTCCCTAGATCAGTTTATCTGTCCCCTAGATTTGTGTATCTATCCCCTAGATAAGTGTATCTGTCCCCCTAGATCGGTGTATCTGTCTCCCTAGATTAGTGTATCTGTCCCTTAAATCAATGTATCTGTCCCCGAGATCAGTGTATCAGTCCCCAAGATCAGTGTGTCTGTCTCCCTAGATCAGTGTACCTGTCCCCTAGATCAGTGTATCTGTCTGCCTATATCAGAGTATCTGTCCCTAGATCAGTGAATCTGTCCCCTAGATCAGTGTATCTGTCTCCCAAGATCAGTGCATCTGTCTGTCCAGATCGGTGAATCTGTCTCTCTATCTCAGTGTATCTGTCTCTCTAGATCAGTGTATCTGTCTCTCTAGATCAGTATATCTGTCCCCTAGATCAGTGTATCTGTCTCCCTAGATCAGTGTATCTGTCCCCTAGACCAGTGTATCTGCCCCTAAATCTGAGTATCTTTCTCTCTAGATCAGTGTATCTGTCCCCTAGATCAGTGTATCTGTCCCACTGGATCAGTGTATCTGTCCCCCGAGATCAGCGTATCTGCCCCCTAAATCAGTGTATCTGTCTCTCTAGATCAGTCTATCTGTCCCCTAGATCAGAGTATCTGTCCCCAATATCAGTGTAGCTGTCCTCCTAGCTGAGAGTATCTGTGCCCTAGATCAGTGTATCTGTCCCCTAGATCAGGGTATCTGTCCCCTAGATCAGTGTATCTATCCCCTAGATCAGTCTATCTGTCTCCCTAGATCAGTGTATCTGTCCCCCTAGATCAGTGTATCAGTCTCATTAGATAAATAAATCTGTCCCCCTAGATCACTGTACCTTTCCCCTAGATCAGTGTATCTGTCCCCTAGATCAGTGTGTCTGTCTCCTGAGATCAGTGTACCTGTCCCATAGATCAGTGTATCTGTCTCCCTAGGTCAGTGTATATGTACCTAGATCAGTGTATCTGTCACCTAGATCAGTGTATCTCTCCCCATAGATCAATGCAACTGTCTCCCTAGATCAGTGCATCTGTCTCCCTCGATCAGTGTATCTGTCCCCTAGATAAGTGTATCTGCCTCCCTAGATCAATGTATCTGTCCCCTAGATCAGTGTATCTGTCCCCTAGATCAGTGTATCTGTCCCTAGATCAGTTTATCTGTCCCCTAGATTTGTGTATCTATCCCCTAGATAAGTGTATCTGTCCCCCTAGATCGGTGTATCTGTCTCCCTAGATTAGTGTATCTGTCCCTTAAATCAGTGTATCTGTCCCCTAGATCAGTGTATCTGTCCCCTAGGTCAGTGTATCTGTCCCTAGATCAGTGTATCTATCCCTAGATCAGTATATCTGTCCCCTAGGTCAGTGCAGCTGTCTCACTAGATCAGAGTATCTGTCTCTCTAGATCACTGTATCTGTCCCCTAGATCAGTGTATCGGTCTCTCTAGATCAGTGTATCTGTCTCTCTAGATCAGTGCAGCTGTCTCACTAGATCAGAGTATCTGTCTCTCTAGATCAGTGTATCTGTCCCCTAGATCAGTGTATCTGCCCCCTAAATCAGTGTATCTGTCTCTCTAGATCAGAGTATCTGTCTCTCTAGATCAGTGCAGCTGTCTCCCTAGATCAGAATATCTGTCTCTCTGGATCAGTGTATCTGTCCCCTAGATCAGTGTATCTGCCCCCTAAATCAGTGTATCTGTCCCCTAGATCAGTGTACCTGTCCCCTTATCAGTGTATCTGTCTCCCTAGGTCAGTGTATCTGTCCCCTAGATTAGTGTATCTGTCTCCCTAGATTAGTGTATCTGTCCGCTTGATCAGTGCATCTGTCCCCTAGATCAGTGCATCTGTCCCCTAGATCAGTGTATCTGTCCCCTAGATCAGTGTATCTGTCTCTCTAGATCAGAGTATCTGTCTCTCTAGATCAGTGCAGCTTTCTCACTAGATCAGAGTATCTGTCTCGCTAGATCAGTGTATCTGTCCCCTAGATCAGTGTATCTGTCTCTCTAGATCAGTGTATCTGTCTCTCTAGATCAGTGCAGCTGTCTCACTAGATCAGAGGATCTGTCTCTCTAGATCAGTGTATCTGTCCCTTAGATCAGTGTATCTGCCCCCTAAATCAGTGTATCTGTCCCCTAGATCAGTGTAGCTGTCCTCCTAGATCAGAGTATCTGTGCCCTAGATCAGTGTATGTGTCCCCCTAGATCAGTGTATCTGTTCCCCTAGATCAGTGTATCTGTCTCCCTAGATTCGTGTATCTGTCCCCTCGATCGTTGCAACTGTCCCCCTAGATCAGTGTATCAGTCTCCCTAGATCAGTGTATCTGTCTCCATAGATCATGTATCTGTCCCCTAGATCATTGCAACTGTCCCCCTAGATCAGTGTATCTGTCCCCTAGATCAGTGTGTCTGTCTCCCTAGATCAGTGTGCCTGTCTCCATAGATCAGTGTATCTGTCCCCTAGTTTAGTGTATCTGTCCCCCTAGATCTCTGGATCTGTGCCCTAGATCAGTGTATCTGTCTCCCTAGATCAGTGTACCTGTCGCCTAGATCAGTGTATCTGTCCCTAGATCAGTGTATCTGTCCCCTAGATCAGTGTATCAGTCCCTAGATCAGTGTATCTGTCTCCTAGATCAGTGTATCTGTTCCCCTAGATCAGTGTATCTGTCCCCTAGATCCGTGTATCTGTCCCCTAGATCAGTGTATCTGTCTCCCTAGATCACTGTATCTGTCCCCTAGATCCGTGTATCTGTCCCCTCGATCATTGCAACTGTCCCCCTAGATCAGTGTATCAGTCTCCCTAGATCAGTGTATCTGTCTCCCTAGATCATGTATCTGTCCCCTAGATCATTGCAACTGTCCCCCTAGATCAGTGTATCAGTCTCCCTAGATCAGTGTATCTGTCCCCTAGATCAGTGTATCTGTCTCCCTAGATCATGTATCTGTCCCCTAGATCAGTGTATCTGTCCCCTAGATCACTGTATCTGTCCCCTAGATCCGTGTATCTGTCCCCGCGATCAGTGTATCTGTCCCATAGATAATTGCAACTGTCCCCCTAGATCAGTGTATCAGTCTCCCTAGATCAGTGTATCTGTCTCCCTAGGTCAGTGTATCTGTCTCCCTAGGTCAGAGTATCTGTCCCTAGATCAGTGTATCTGTC
>JASTWF010000092.1:758767-786176 GCA_030390025.1 Squalus acanthias
GAGAGAGAGAGTGAAGGAGAGAGAGAGTGTGACGGAGAGAGAGAGAGAGTGATGGAGAGAGAGAGAGGGTGACGGAGAGAGAGAGTGACGGAGAGAGAGAGAGTGACGGAGAGAGAGCGTGTGACGGGGAGAGAGAGAGCGTGTGACGGAGAGAGAGAGTGTGACGGACAGAGAGAGAGAGAGTGACGGAGAGAGTGAGCGTGTGACAGAGAGAGAGAGAGTGACGGAGAGAGAGAGAGTGACGGAGAGAGTGAGCATGTGACGGAGAGAGAGAGTGTGACGGAGAGAGAGAGCGTGTGAGTGAGAGAGAGGGAGTGACGGAGTGAGAGAGAGAGTGACGGAGAGAAAGAGAGAGTGACGGAGAGAGAGAGTGTGAGGGAGAGAGAGGAGAGTGACAGAGAGAGAGTGTGACGGGGAGAGAGAGAGTGTGACGGGAGAGAGAGAGAGAGTGAGCGGTCGGAGAGAGAGAGTGTGACGGGAGAGAGAGAGTGGTGAGAGAGAGAGAGGAGTGTGACGGAGAGAGAGAGAGAGAGAGAGAGAGGACGGAGGAGAGAGAGAGAGAGTGTGACGAGAGAGAGAGAGTGTGACGGAGAAGAGAGAGTGACGGAGAGAGAGAGAGTGACGGAGAGAGAGAGTGTGACGAGAGAGAGAGTGTGACAGAGAGAGAGAGGTGTGAGAGAGAAGAGAGAGTGACGGAGAGAGAGAGAGGGGACGAGAAGAGAGAGAGGTGACGAGAGAGAGAGTGTGACGGAGAGAGAGAGTGTGACGGAGAGAGAGAGAGAGTGTCGGAGGAGAGGGAGAGAGTGACGGAGAGAGAGAGAGAGAGTGACGGTGAGAGAGAGTGATGGGACGAGAGAGAGAGAGTGAGGGAGAGAGAGAGAGAGACGGAGAGAGAGAGAGAGTGACAGAGAGAGAGAGAGATGACGGAGAGAGAGAGTGTGACGGGGAGGGAGAAAGTGACGGAGAGAGAGAGAGAGTGACGGAGAGAGAGAGTGTGACGAGAGAGAGAGAGAGTGATGGAGAGAGAGAGAGGGTGACGGAGAGAGAGAGTGACGGAGAGAGAGAGAGTGAGGGAGAGAGACCGCGTGTGACGGGGAGAGAGAGAGCGTGTGACGGAGAGAGAGAGTGTGACGGACAGAGAGAGAGAGAGTGACGGAGAGAGAGAGCGTGTGACAGAGAGAGAGAGAGTGACGGAGAGAGAGAGAGAGTGACGGAGAGAGAGAGAGCATGTGACGGAGAGAGAGAGTGTGACGGAGACAGAGAGCGTGAGAGAGAGAGAGAGAGTGACGGAGAGAGAGAGAGTGTGACGGAGAGAGAGTGTGACGGAGAGAGAGTGGCGAAGAGGGAGAAAGTGTGACGGAGAGAGAGAGAGAGTGACGGAGAGACAGAGAGTGTGACGGAGAGAGAGAGTGTGACGGAAAGAGCGAGAGTGACGGAGAGAGAGAGCGTGACGGAGAGAGAGAGTGTGTGTGACGGGGAGAGAGAGTGTGATGGAGAGAGAGAGAGTGACAGAGAGAGAGAGTGTGACGGAGAAAGAGAGAGAGTGTGACGGAGAGAGCGTGACGGAGAGAGAGAGTGTGACGGAGAGAGCGAGAGTGACGGAGAGAGAGAGCGTGACGGAGAGAGGGAGTGTGACGGATAGAGCGTGACAGAGAGAGAGAGAGATTCTGACGGGGAGAGAGAAAGTGATGGAGAGAGAGAGAGTGTGGCGGAGAGAGAGAGAGTGTGATGGACGGAGAGAGAGAGAGTGTGACGGACAGAGAGAGAGAGAGTGACGGAGAGCGAGAGTGTGACGTAGAGAGACAAAGTGTGACGGGGCGACAGAGAGTGTGACGAGAGAGAGAGCGAGTGTGACGGAGAGAGAGAGAGTGTGACGGGAGAAAGAGAGTGTGACGGAGAGAGAGAGTGTGTGACGGAGTGAAGGAGAGAGTGACGGAGGGAGAGAGAGAGTGACGGATAGAGAGGGAGTGATGGAGAGAGAGAGAGTGACGGAGAGAGAGAGAGTGACAGAGAGAGAGAGAGTGACGGAGAGAGAGAGTGTCACGGGGGAGGGAGAAAGTGACGGAGAGAGAGAGAGAGAGTGACGGAGAGAGAGAGAGAGTGACGGAGAGAGAGAGTGTGACAGAGAGAGTGTGAGAGTGACGGAGAGAGAGAGAGTGACGCAGAGAGAGAGAGTGTGACGGAGAGAGAGAGAGTGACGGAGAGAGAGAATGTGACGGAGAGATCGAGAGTGTGACGGAGAGAGAGAGAGTGACGGAGCGAGAGAGAGAGTGACGGAGAGAGAGAGAGAGTGTGACGGGGGAGGGAGAAAGTGATGGGAAGAGAGAGAGTGTGACGGAGAGACAGAGAGTGACGGAGAGAGAGAGTGTGACGGAGAGAGAGTGATGGAGAGAGAGAGAGAGTGACAGAAAGAGAGAGAGAGTGACGGAGAGAGAGAGTGTGACGGGGGGAGGGAGAGAGTGACGGAGAGAGAGAGAGAGAGTGACGGAGAGACAGAGAGTGATGGAGAGAGAGAGTGTGACGGAGAGAGAGAGAGTGATGGAGAGAGAGATGGTGACGGAGAGAGAGAGAGTGACGGAGAGAGAGAGAGAGTGACGGAGAGAGAGCGTGTGACGGGGAGAGAGGGAGCGTGTGACGGAGAGAGAGAGTGTGACGGACAGAGAGAGAGAGTGACGGAGAGAGAGAGCGTGTGACAGAGAGAGAGAGAATGACGGAGAGAGAGAGAGTGCGACGGAGAGAGAGAGAGAGTGACGGAGAGAGAGAGAGTGTGACGGAGAGAGAAAGAGTGTGATGGAGATAGAGAGTGTGACGGAGAGAGAGAGAGTGACGGAGAGAGAGAGAGCGACGGGGAGAGAGAGCGTGTGACGGAGAGAGAGAGTGTGACGGAGTGAGAGAGAGAGTGACGGAGGGAGAGAGAGAGTGATGGAGAGAGAGAGTGTAACGGGGAGAGAGAGAGTGTGAGGGAGGAAGAGAGAGTGTGACGGAGAGAGAGAGAGTGTGACGGAGAGAGAGAGAGAGTGACGGAGAGAGAGAGAGTGTGACGGAGAGAGAGAGAGTGTGACGGAGAGAGAGAGAGAGTGACGGAGAGAGAGAGAGTGTGACGGAGAGAGAGAGAGTGACGGAGAGAGAGAGAGTGTGACGGAGAGAGAGAGAGTGTGACGGAGAGAGAGAGAGTGTGACGGAGAGAGAGAGAGTGACGGAGAGAGAGAGAGAGTGTGGCAGAGAGAGAGAGAGAGAGAGTGTGGCGGAGAGAGAGAGAGAGTGACGGAGAGAGAGAGAGAGAGAGTGTGACGGAGAGAGAGAGAGTGTGACGGAGAGAGAGAGAGTGTGACAGAGAGAGAGAGAGAGTGTGGCGGAGAGAGAGAGAGAGAGTGTGACGGAGAGAGAGAGAGTGTGACGGAGAGAGAGAGTGTGACGGAGAGAGAGAGAGTGACGGAGAGCGAGAGAGAGTGTGACGGAGAGAGAGAGAGTGACGGAGATTGAGAGAGAGTGTGACAGAGAGAGAGAGTTTGTGACGGAGAGAGAGAGAGAGTGTGGCGGAGAGAGAGAGAGTGTGACGGAGAGATAGAGTGTGACGGAGAGAGAGAGTGTGACGGAGAGAGAGAGAGAGTGACGGAGAGAGAGTGTGACGGAGAGAGAGAGAGTGAAGGAGAGAGAGAGAGCGTGACGGAGAGAGAGAGACTGACGGAGAGAGAGAGTGTGACGGAGAGAGAGAGAGTGACGGAGAGAGAGAGTGTGACGGAGAGAGAGAGTGTGACGGAGAGAGCGAGTGTGTGATGGAGAGAGAGAGTGATGGAGAGAGAGAGAGTGTGACGGAGAGAGAGAGAGTGACGAGCGAGAAAGTGTGACGGAGAGAGAGAGAGTGTGACGGAGAGAGAGAGAGAGATTGACGGAGAGAGAGAGAGTGATGGAGAGAGAGAGTGTGATAGAGAGAGAGAGTGTGTGGGAGAGACAGAGAGTGACGGAGAGAGAGAGTGTGATGGAGAGAGAGAGAGAGTGATGGAGAGAGAGAGAGAGTGACGGCGAGAGAGAGTGTGACGGGGGGAGGGAGAAAGTGACGGAGAGAGAGAGAGAGTGACGGAGAGACAGAGAGTGACGGAGAGAGAGATTGTGACGGAGAGAGAGAGAGAGTGACAGAGAGAGAGAGTGACGGAGAGAGAGAGTGTGACGGGGAGGGAGAAAGTGACGGAGGGAGAGAGAGAGTGAAGGAGAGAGAGAGTGTGACGGAGAGAGAGAGAGAGTGATGGAGAGAGAGAGAGGGTGACGGAGAGAGAGAGTGACGGAGAGAGAGAGAGTGACGGAGAGAGAGCGTGTGACGGGGAGAGAGAGAGCGTGTGACGGAGAGAGAGAGTGTGACGGACAGAGAGAGAGAGAGTGACGGAGAGAGTGAGCGTGTGACAGAGAGAGAGAGAGTGACGGAGAGAGAGAGAGTGACGGAGAGAGTGAGCATGTGACGGAGAGAGAGAGTGTGACGGAGAGAGAGAGCGTGTGAGTGAGAGAGAGGGAGTGACGGAGTGAGAGAGAGAGTGACGGAGAGAAAGAGAGAGTGACGGAGAGAGAGAGTGTAACGGGGAGAGAGAGAGTGTGAGGGAGGAAGAGAGAGAGTGATGGGGAGAGGGAGAGAGTGTGACGGAGAGAGGGAGAGTGCCGGAGCGAGAGAGTGTGACTGGGCTAGAAAGAGCGTGATGGAGAGAGGGAGAGTGTGGCGGAGAGAGAGAGAGAGTGTGACGGGGAGAGAGAGTGTGAGGGAGTAAGAGAGTGTGACGGAGAGAGAGAGAGTGAGGGGGAGAGAGAGAGTGTGGCGGAGAGAGAGAGAGTGATGGAGAGAGAGAGAGAGAGTGACGGAGAGAGAGAGAGCGGCGGAGATAGAGAGAGAGCGATGGAGATAGAGAGAGTGTGACGGAGAGACAGAGAGTGTGACGGAGAGAGAGAGATTGACGGAGAGAGAGAGAGAGAGTGACGGAGAGACAGAGAGTGACGGAGAGAGAGAGTGTGACGGAGAGAAAGAGAGAGTGATGGAGAGAGAGAGAGTAACGGAGAGAGAGAGAGAGTGACAGAGAGAGAGAGAGTGACGGAGAGAGAGAGTGTGACGGGGAGGGAGAAAGTGACGGAGAGAGAGAGAGAGTGACGGAGAGAGAGAGTGTGACGGAGAGAGAGAGAGTGATGGAGAGAGAGAGAGGGTGACGGAGAGAGAGAGTGACGGAGAGAGAGAGAGTGAGGGAGAGACCGCGTGTGACGGGGAGAGAGAGAGCGTGTGACGGAGAGAGAGAGTGTGACGGACAGAGAGAGAGAGAGTGACGGAGAGAGAGAGCGTGTGACAGAGAGAGAGAGAGTGACGGAGAGAGAGAGAGAGTGACGGAGAGAGAGAGAGCATGTGACGGAGAGAGAGAGTGTGACGGAGACAGAGAGCGTGAGAGAGAGAGAGAGAGTGACGGAGAGAGAGAGAGTGTGACGGAGAGAGAGTGTGACGGAGAGAGAGTGGCGGAGAGGGAGAAAGTGTGACGGAGAGAGAGAGAGAGTGACGGAGAGACAGAGAGTGTGACGGAGAGAGAGAGTGTGACGGAAAGAGCGAGAGTGACGGAGAGAGAGAGCGTGACGGAGAGAGAGAGTGTGTGTGACGGGGAGAGAGAGTGTGATGGAGAGAGAGAGAGTGACAGAGAGAGAGAGTGTGACGGAGAAAGAGAGAGAGTGTGACGGAGAGAGTGTGACGGAGAGAGCGAGAGTGACGGAGAGAGAGAGCGTGACGGAGAGAGGGAGTGTGATGGATAGAGCGTGACAGAGAGAGAGAGAGATTCTGACGGGGAGAGAGAAAGTGATGGAGAGAGAGAGAGTGTGGCGGAGAGAGAGAGAGTGTGATGGACGGAGAGAGAGAGAGTGTGACGGACAGAGAGAGAGAGAGTGACGGAGAGCGAGAGTGTGACGTAGAGAGACAAAGTGTGACGGGGCGACAGAGAGTGTGACGGAGAGAGAGCGAGTGTGACGGAGAGAGAGAGAGTGTGACGGGGAGAAAGAGAGTGTGACGGAGAGAGAGAGTGTGTGACGGAGTGAAGGAGAGAGTGACGGAGGGAGAGAGAGAGTGACGGATAGAGAGGGAGTGATGGAGAGAGAGAGAGTGACGGAGAGAGAGAGAGTGACAGAGAGAGAGAGAGTGACGGAGAGAGAGAGTGTCACGGGGGAGGGAGAAAGTGACGGAGAGAGAGAGAGAGAGTGACGGAGAGAGAGAGAGAGTGACAGAGAGAGAGAGTGTGACGGAGAGAGTGTGAGAGTGACGGAGAGAGAGAGAGTGACGCAGAGAGAGAGAGTGTGACGGAGAGAGAGAGAGTGACGGAGAGAGAGAATGTGACGGAGAGATCGAGAGTGTGACGGAGAGAGAGAGAGTGACGGAGCGAGAGAGAGAGTGACGGAGAGAGAGAGAGAGTGTGACGGGGGAGGGAGAAAGTGACGGGAAGAGAGAGAGTGTGACGGAGAGACAGAGAGTGACGGAGAGAGAGAGTGTGACGGAGAGAGAGTGATGGAGAGAGAGAGAGAGTGACAGAAAGAGAGAGAGAGTGACGGAGAGAGAGAGTGTGACGGGGGGAGGGAGAAAGTGACGGAGAGAGAGAGAGAGAGTGACGGAGAGACAGAGAGTGATGGAGAGAGAGAGTGTGACGGAGAGAGAGAGAGTGATGGAGAGAGAGATGGTGACGGAGAGAGAGAGAGTGACGGAGAGAGAGAGAGAGTGACGGAGAGAGAGCGTGTGACGGGGAGAGAGGGAGCGTGTGACGGAGAGAGAGAGTGTGACGGACAGAGAGAGAGAGTGACGGAGAGAGAGAGCGTGTGACAGAGAGAGAGAGAATGACGGAGAGAGAGAGAGTGCGACGGGAGAGAGAGAGAGTGACGGAGAGAGAGAGAGTGTGACGGAGAGAGAAAGAGTGTGATGGAGATAGAGAGTGTGACGGAGAGAGAGAGAGTGACGGAGAGAGAGAGCGTGACGGAGAGAGGGAGTGTGACGGATAGAGCGTGACAGAGAGAGAGAGAGATTCTGACGGGGAGAGAGAAAGTGATGGAGAGAGAGAGAGTGTGGCGGAGAGAGAGAGAGTGTGATGGACGGAGAGAGAGAGAGTGTGACGGACAGAGAGAGAGAGAGTGACGGAGAGCGAGAGTGTGACGTAGAGAGACAAAGTGTGACGGGGCGACAGAGAGTGTGACGGAGAGAGAGCGAGTGTGACGGAGAGAGAGAGAGTGTGACGGGGAGAAAGAGAGTGTGACGGAGAGAGAGAGTGTGTGACGGAGTGAAGGAGAGAGTGACAGAGGGAGAGAGAGAGTGACGGATAGAGAGGGAGTGATGGAGAGAGAGAGAGTGACGGAGAGAGAGAGAGTGACGGAGAGAGAGAGAGTGACGGAGAGAGAGAGTGTCACGGGGGAGGGAGAGAGTGACGGAGAGAGAGAGAGAGAGTGACGGAGAGAGAGAGAGAGTGACGGAGAGAGAGAGTGTGACGGAGAGAGTGTGAGAGTGACGGAGAGAGAGAGAGTGACGGCAGAGAGAGAGAGTGTGACGGAGAGAGAGAGAGTGACGGAGAGAGAGAATGTGACGGAGAGATCGAGAGTGTGACGGAGAGAGAGAGTGACGGAGCGAGAGAGAGAGTGACGGAGAGAGAGAGAGAGTGTGACGGAGAGACAGAGAGTGACGGAGAGAGAGAGTGTGACGGAGAGAGAGTGATGGAGAGAGAGAGAGAGTGACAGAAAGAGAGAGAGAGTGACGGAGAGAGAGAGTGTGACGGGGGGAGGGGAGAAAGTGACGGAGAGAGAGAGAGAGAGTGACGAGAGACAGAGAGTGATGGAGAGAGAGAGTGTGACGGAGAGAGAGAGAGTGATGGAGAGAGAGATGGTGACGGAGAGAGAGAGAGTGACGGAGAGAGAGCGTGTGACGGGGAGAGAGGGAGCGTGTGACGGAGAGAGAGAGTGTGACGGACAGAGAGAGAGAGTGACGGAGAGAGAGAGCGTGTGACAGAGAGAGAGAGAATGACGGAGAGAGAGAGAGTGCGACGGGGAGAGAGAGAGAGTGACGGAGAGAGAGAGAGTGTGACGGAGAGAAAAAGAGTGTGACGGAGGGAGAGAGAGAGTGATGGAGAGAGAGAGTGTAACGGGGAGAGAGAGAGTGTGAGGGAGGAAGAGAGAGAGTGACGGGGAGAGAGAGAGTGTGACGGAGAGAGGGAGAGTGTGACGGAGAGAGAGAGTGTGACGGAGAGAGAGAGAGTGACGGAGAGAGAGAGAGAGTGACGGAGAGAGAGAGAGAGTGACGGAGAGAGAGAGAGAGTGACGGAGTGAGAGAGTGTGACGGGGAGAGAGAGTGTGACGGAGAGAGAGAGTGTGACGGAGAGAGCGAGTGTGTGATGGAGAGAGAGAGTGATGGAGAGAGAGAGAGTGTGACGGAGAGAGAGAGAGTGACGAGCGAGAAAGTGTGACGGAGAGAGAGAGAGTGTGACGGAGAGAGAGAGAGAGATTGACGGAGAGAGAGAGAGTGATGGAGAGAGAGAGTGTGATGGAGAGAGAGAGTGCGTGGGAGAGACAGAGAGTGACGGAGAGAGAGAGTGTGACGGAGAGAGAGAGAGAGAGTGATGGAGAGAGAGAGAGTGACGGCGAGAGAGAGAGAATGACAGAGAGAGAGTGACGGAGAGAGAGAGTGTGACGGGGGGGAGGGAGAAAGTGACTGGAGAGAGAGAGAGAGTGACGGAGAACAGAGAGTGACGGAGAGAAGATTGGTGACGGAGAGAGAGAGAGAGTGACAGAGAGAGAGAGTGACGGAGAGAGAGAGTGTGACGGGGAGGGAGAAAGTGACGGAGGGAGAGAGAGAGTGAAGGAGAGAGAGAGTGTGACGGAGAGAGAGAGAGAGTGATGGAGAGAGAGAGAGGGTGACGGAGAGAGAGAGTGACGGAGAGAGAGAGAGTGACGGAGAGAGAGCGTGTGACGGGGAGAGAGAGAGCGTGTGACGGAGAGAGAGAGTGTGACGGACAGAGAGAGAGAGAGTGACGGAGAGAGTGAGCGTGTGACAGAGAGAGAGAGAGTGACGGAGAGAGAGAGAGTGACGGAGAGAGTGAGCATGTGACGGAGAGAGAGAGTGTGACGGAGAGAGAGAGTGACGGAGTGAGAGAGAGAGTGACGGAGAGAAAGAGAGAGTGACGCAGAGAGAGAGTGTAACGGGGAGAGAGAGAGTGTGAGGGAGGAAGAGAGAGAGTGATGGGGAGAGGGAGAGAGTGTGACGGAGAGAGGGAGAGTGCCGGAGCGAGAGAGTGTGACTGGGCTAGAAAGAGCGTGATGGAGAGAGGGAGAGTGTGGCGGAGAGAGAGAGAGAGTGTGACGGGGAGAGAGAGAGAGTGTGACGGGGAGAGAGAGTGTGACGGAGTAAGAGAGTGTGACGGAGAGAGAGAGAGTGAGGGGGAGAGAGAGAGTGTGGCGGAGAGAGAGAGAGTGATGGAGAGAGAGAGAGAGTGACGGAGAGAGAGAGAGCGGCGGAGATAGAGAGAGAGCGATGGAGATAGAGAGAGTGTGACGGAGAGACAGAGAGTGTGACGGAGAGAGAGAGAGTGACGGAGAGAGAGAGAGAGAGTGACGGAGAGACAGAGAGTGACGGAGAGAGAGAGTGTGACGGAGAGAAAGAGAGAGTGATGGAGAGAGAGAGAGTGACGGAGAGAGAGAGAGAGTGACAGAGAGAGAGAGAGAGTGACGGAGAGAGAGAGTGTGACGGGGAGGGAGAAAGTGACGGAGAGAGAGAGAGAGTGACGGAGAGAGAGAGTGTGATGGAGAGAGAGAGAGTGATGGAGAGAGAGAGGGTGACGGAGAGAGAGAGTGACGGAGAGAGAGAGAGTGAGGGAGAGACCGCGTGTGACGGGGAGAGAGAGAGGGTGTGACGGAGAGAGAGAGTGTGACGGACAGAGAGAGAGAGAGTGACGGAGAGAGAGCGTGTGACAGAGAGAGAGAGAGTGACGGAGAGAGAGAGAGAGTGACGGAGAGAGAGAGAGTGTGTGACGGAGAGAGAGAGTGTGACGGAGAGAGAGAGAGTGACAGAGAGAGAGAGTGTGACGGAGAAAGAGAGAGAGTGTGACGGAGAGAGCGTGACGGAGAGAGAGAGAGAGAGTGACGGAGAGGGAGAAAGTGTGACGAGAGAGAGAGAGAGTGACGGAGAGAGAGAGAGTGTGACGGAGAGAGAGAGTGTGACGGAGAGAGCGAGAGTGACGGAGAGAGAGAGCGTGACGGAGAGAGAGAGTGTGACGGATAGAGCGTGACAGAGAGAGAGAGAGATTCTGACGGGGAGAGAGAAAGTGACGGAGAGAGAGAGAGTGTGGCGGAGAGAGAGAGAGTGTAATGGACGGCGAGAGAGAGAGTGTGACGGACAGAGAGAGAGAGAGTGACGGAGAGCGAGAGTGTGACGTAGAGAGACAAAGTGTGACGGGGCGACAGAGAGTGTGACGGAGAGAGAGCGAGTGTGACGGAGAGAGAGAGAGTGTGACGGGGAGAAAGAGAGTGTGACGGAGAGAGAGAGTGTGTGACGGAGTGAAGGAGAGAGTGACGGAGGGAGAGAGAGAGTGACGGATAGAGAGAGAGTGATGGAGAGAGAGAGAGTGACGGAGAGAGAGAGAGTGACAGAGAGAGAGAGAGAGAGTGACGGAGAGAGAGAGTGTCACGGGGAGGGAGAAAGTGACGGAGAGAGAGAGAGAGAGTGACGGAGAGAGAGAGAGAGTGACGGAGAGAGAGAGTGTGACGGAGAGAGTGTGAGAGTGACGGAGAGAGAGAGAGTGACGCAGAGAGAGAGAGTGTGACGGAGAGAGAGAGAGTGACGGAGAGAGAGAATGTGAAGGAGAGATCGAGAGTGTGACGGAGAGAGAGAGAGTGACGGAGCGAGAGAGAGAGTGACGGAGAGAGAGAGAGAGTGTGACGGGGGAGGGAGAAAGTGACGGGAGAGAGAGAGAGAGTGACGGAGAGACAGAGAGTGACGGAGAGAGAGAGTGTGACGGAGAGAGAGTGATGGAGAGAGAGAGAGAGTGACAGAAAGAGAGAGAGTGACGGAGAGAGAGAGTGTGACGGGGGGAGGGAGAAAGTGACGGAGAGAGAGAGAGAGAGTGACGGAGAGACAGAGAGTGATGGAGAGAGAGAGTGTGACGGAGAGAGAGAGAGTGATGGAGAGAGAGATGGTGACGGAGAGAGAGAGAGTGACGGAGAGAGAGAGAGAGTGACGGAGAGAGAGCGTGTGACGGGGAGAGAGGGAGCGTGTGACGGAGAGAGAGAGTGTGACGGACAGAGAGAGAGAGTGACGGAGAGAGAGAGCGTGTGACAGAGAGAGAGAGAATGACGGAGAGAGAGAGAGTGCGACGGGGAGAGAGAGAGAGTGACGGAGAGAGAGAGAGTGTGACGGAGAGAGAAAGAGTGTGACGGAGATAGAGAGTGTGACGGAGAGAGAGAGAGTGACGGAGAGAGAGAGAGCGACGGGGAGAGAGAGCGTGTGACGGAGAGAGAGAGTGTGACGGAGTGAGAGAGAGAGTGACGGTGGGAGAGAGAGAGTGACGGAGAGAGAGAGTGTAACGGGGAGAGAGAGAGTGTGAGGGAGGAAGAGAGAGAGTGACGGGGAGAGAGAGAGTGTGACGGAGAGAGGGAGAGTGTGACGGAGTTAGAGAGAGTGATGGAGATAGAGAGAGAGTGATGGAGAGAGAGAGAGCGACGGAGATAGAGAGAGTGTGATGGGGAGATAGATAGAGTGTGACGGGGAGAGAGAGTGTGACGGAGTGAGAGAGAGTGATGGAGAGAGAGAGAGAGTGACGGAGAGAGAGAGAGCGATGGAGATAGAGAGAGTGTGACGGACAGAGAGGGAGTGTGATGGAGAGAGAGAGTGTGACGGAGAGAGAGAGAGAGTGACGGGGAGAGAGAGAGAGTGTGATGGAGAGAGAGAGTGTGACGGAGAGAGAGAGTGTGACCGAGAGAGAGAGTGACAGAGCGAGAGAGTGTGACGGGGAGAGAGAGATTGTGACGGGGAGAGAGAGAGTGTGACGGAGAGAGAGAGAGTGTGAAGGAGAGAGAGAGAGTGACGGGGAGAGAGAGAGTGTGACGGAGAGAGAGAGAGTGTGACGGAGAGAGAGAGAGTGTGATGGAGAGAGAGAGAGAGTGACGGAGAGAGAGAGAGTGTGACGGAGAGAGAGAGAGTGTGACGGAGAGAGAGAGAGTGACGGAGAGAGAGAGTGTGACGGAGAGAGAGAGAGTGACGGAGAGAGAGAGAGTGTGACGGAGAGAGAGAGAGTGTGACGGAGAGAGAGCGAGTGTGACGGAGAGAGAGAGAGTGACGGAGAGAGAGAGAGAGTGTGGCAGAGAGAGAGAGAGAGAGTGTGGCGGAGAGAGAGAGAGAGAGTGACGGAGAGAGAGAGAGAGAGAGTGTGACGGAGAGAGAGAGAGTGTGACATAAGAACATAAGAACATAAGAAATAGGAGCAGGAGTAGGCCAATCGGCCCCTCGAGCCTGCTCCGCCATTCAATAAGATCATGGCTGATCTGATCCTAACCGCCAATCTACTATCTATCACAGAACCATCTCCTGCATCTAACAGAATTGCACACACGAAATAGGAGCAGAATCAGGCTACACAGTCCCTGGGCCCGCTCCACTACCCACAGGGCCATGACCGATCCGAACCTAGACTCATGTCCAAATTCCTGCCCGCTCCCCGTAACCCTTAATGCCCTTTACTTCTAGGAAACTGTCTATTTCTGTTTTAAATTTAATTAATGTTGTAGCTTCTATAGCTTTTTGTGGCAGCATATTCCATGGACCTACCACCCTCTGAGTGAAGTAGTTCCTCCTCATCTCAGTTTTGAAAGAGCAGCCCCTTATTCTAAGACTATGTCCCCTAGTTCTCGTCTCACCCGTCATCGGGAACATCCTCCCCGCATCCACCCGATCCAACCCCTTCACAATCTTATATGTTTCAATAAGATCGCCTCTCATTCTTCTGAACTCCAATGAGTAGAGTCCCAATCTACCCAACCTCTCCTCATATGACCACCCCCTCATCCCCGGGATTAACCGAATGAACCTTTTTTGCACTGCCTCGAGAGCAAGGATGTCTTTCCTTAAGTAAGGACACCAAAACTGTATGCAGTATTCCAGGTGCGGTCTCACCAATACCTTGTACAACTGAAGCAATACCTCCCTATTTTTATATTCTATCCCCCTAGCAATGAAAGCCAACATTCCATTTGCCTTCTTAATCACTTGCTGCACCTGCATACTAACCTTTTGAGTTTCGTGCACCAGGACCCCCAGATCCCTTTGCACTTCAGTACTCTCCAGTTTCTTGCCATTAAGATAATAAATTGCTCTAGGATTTTTCCTGCCAAAGTGCATCACCTCACACTTTCCAGTGTTGTATTCCATCTGCCAAATCTCTGCCCACTTACTTAGCCTGTGACGGAGAGAGAGAGAGTGTGACAGAGAGAGAGAGAGTGACGGAGAGAGAGAGAGAGTGTGGCGGAGAGAGAGAGAGAGTGTGACGGAGAGAGAGAGAGTGTGACGGAGAGAGAGAGTGTGACGGAGAGAGAGAGTGTGACGGAGAGAGAGAGAGTGACGGAGAGCGAGAGAGAGTGTGACGGAGAGAGTGAGAGTGACGGAGATTGAGAGAGAGTGTGACAGAGAGAGAGAGTTTGTGACGGAGAGAGAGAGAGAGTGTGGTGGAGAGAGAGAGAGTGTGACGGAGAGAGAGAGAGAGTGACGGAGAGAGAGTGTGACGGAGAGAGAGAGAGTGACGGAGAGAGAGAGAGCGTGACGGAGAGAGAGAGACTGACGGAGAGAGAGAGTGTGACGGAGAGAGAGAGAGTGACGGAGAGAGAGAGTGTGACGGAGAGAGAGAGAATCTGACGGAGAGAGAGAGTGTGACGGAGAGAGAGAGAGTGACGGAGAGAGAGTGTGACGGAGAGAGAGAGAGAGAGAGTGTGAAGGAGGGAGAGAGAGTGACGGAGAGAGAGAGAGTGACGGAGAGAGAGAGAGAGTGAATATTAATCAAATGCAGCAAACGTGAATCTGCCAAAAATGAGAATGGGGCAAAGATTAAATCCCATCAACTGAGATTTCAGGCAGCAAAACTCTTTATGACACGCTGCAAAGTTCATCAACGTGTCGTCAGTTCGTTCGATCCTGAATCCCAGCCCTTGTATACAGCATCAAATGAGAGGTTTTTTGAGCTTGAATTTAAACTTTTGGGGAATTTTTACCCTATAGCCCTGGGCACCGATTCCAGTGGTGAATTAACTCGAGGTTTTATGCTGTTAATTACTGATTAGACTTTTAATTTGCTTTGTCAATTAAATTTAATCTTTTACAAGTCTGGGGAGACATTTGTACCATTTAAACCATTAAAAAATCTATTTGTTTCATGATAAGCTTCCGATTTAGAGAGAGTAGATGTTCTGTAACTGGACCAGTAATCCAGTGGTGTCAAAAAACAGGAAGGCAGATTATTATCTGAATGGCAATGGATTGGGAGAAGGGGAAGTGCAACGAGACCTGGGTGTCCTTGTGCACCAGTCGCTGAAGGTAAGCATGCAGGTGCAGCAGGCGGTTAAGAAGGCAAATGGTATGTTGGCCTTCATAGTGAGAGGGATTGAGTACAGGAACAGGGATGTCTTGCTGCAGTTGTACAGGGCCTTGGTGAGACCACATCTTGAGTATTGTGTGCAGTTTTGGTCGCCTTATCTGAGGAAGGAGGTTCTTGCCATGGAAGGAGTTCAGCGAAGATTCACCAGGCTGATACCTGGGATGGCAGGAATGACGTATGAGGAGAGATTGGGTCGATTGGGCTTATACTCGCTGGAGTTTAGAAGAATGAGGGGGGATCTCATTGAAACTTGTAAAATTCTGAAAGGACTGGACAGACTAGATGCAGGAAGGATGTTCCCAATGGTCGGGGAGTCCAGAACCAGGGGTCACAGTCTAAGGATAAGGGGCAAGCCATTTAAGACAGAAATGAGGAGGAATTTCTTCACCCAGAGACTGGTGAACCTGTGGAATTCTCTACCACAGAACGCAGTAGAGGCCAATTAATTAAATATATTCAAGAAGGAGTTGGATATATTTCTTAAGGCTAAAGGGATCAAGGCATATGGGGCTAAAGCAGGGACAGGGTTTCGAATTTGGATGATCAGCCATGATCGCATTGAATGGCGGAGCAGGCTAGAGGGGCCGAATGGCCTACTCCTGCTCCTATCTTCTATGTTTCTATGTTCTGTTACTTGACCAGTAATCCAGTGGTGCAGAGTGATGTCAGGGTTCTGTTACTGGACCAGTAATCCAGTGGTGTAGAGTGATGTCGGGGTTCTGTTTCTGGACTAGTAATCCAGTGGTGTAGAGTGATGTCGGGGTTGTGTTACTGGACCAGTAATCCAGTGGTGTAGAGTGATGTCGGGGTTCTGTTACTGGACCAGTAATCCAGTGGTGTAGAGTGATGTCGGGGTTGTGTTACTGGACCAGTAATCCAGTGGTGTAGAGTGATGTCAGGGTTCTGTTACTGGACTAGTAATCCAGTGGTGTAGAGTGATGTCGGGGTTGTGTTACTGGACCAGTAATCCAGTGGAGTACAGTGATGTCGGGGTTGTGTTACTGGACCAGTAATCCAGTGGTGTAGAGTGATGTCAGGGTTGTGTTACTGGACCAGTAATCCCGTGGTGTAGAGTGGTGTCGGGGTTCTGTTACTGGACCAGTAATCCAGTGGTGTAGAGTGATGTTGGTGTTCTGATACTGGACTAGTAATCCAGTGGTGTAGAGTGATGTCAGAGGGGCAAGGTATTGACTTGGATAGAGAACTGGTTGGCAGACAGAAAGCAAAGAGTTGGAATAAACGGGTCTTTTTCCGAGTGGCAAGCAGTGACTTGTGGGGTACCGCAGGGATCGGTCCTTGGACCCCAGCTATTCACAATATATAGTAATGATCTAGATAAGGGAACTAGATGTAATATCTCCAAGTTTGCAGATGACACAAAGCTGGGTGGGCGTGTGTGCTGTGAGGAGGATGCCGAGAAACTCCAGGATGATTTGGACAGGTTGGGTGACTGGGCAGAAGCATGGCAGATGTAATATAACGTGGATAAATGCGAGATTATCCACTTTGGTGTCAAAAACAGGAAGGCAGATTATTATCTGAATGGCAATAGATTGGGAGAAGGGGAAGTGCAACGAGACCTGGGTGTCCTTGTGCACCAGTCGCTGAAGGTAAGCATACAGGTGCAGCAGGCGGTTAAGAAGGCAAATGGTATTTTGGCCTTCATAGTGAGAGGGTTTGAGTACAGGAACAGGGATGTCTTGCTGCAGTTGTACAGGGCCTTGGTGAGACCACATCTTGAGTATTGTGTGCAGTTTTGGTCGCCTTATCTGAGGAAGGAGGTTCTTGCCATGGAAGGAGTTCAGCGAAGATTCACCAGGCTGATACCTGCGATGGCAGGAATGACGTATGAGGAGAGATTGGGTCGATTGGGCTTATACTCGCTGGAGTTTAGAAGAATGAGAGGGGATCTCATTGAAACTTGTAAAATTCTGAAAGGACTGGACAGACTAGATGCAGGAAGGATGTTCCCAATGGTCGGGGAGTCCAGAACCAGGGGTCACAGTCTAAGGATAAGGGGCAAGCCATTTAAGACAGAAATGAGGAGGAATTTCTTCACCCAGAGAGTGGTGAATCTGTGGAATTCTCTACCACAGAACGCAGTAGAGGCCAATTAATTAAATATATTCAAGAAGGAGTTGGATATATTTCTTAAGGCTAAAGGGATCAAGGGATATGGGGAGAAAGCAGGGACAGGGTTCTGAATTTGGATGATCAGCCATGATCGCATTGAATGGCGGAGCAGGCTAGAGGGGCCGAATGGCCTACTCCTGCTCCTATCTTCTATGTTTCTATGTTTCTTTGTTCTGTTACTTGACCAGTAATCCAGTGATGTAGAGTGATGTCAGGGTTCTGTTACTGGACTAGTAATCCAGTGGTGTAGAGTGATGTTGGGTTTCTGTTACTTGACCAGTAATCCAGTGGTGTAGAGTGATGTCGGGGTTGTGTTACTGGACCAGTAATCCAGTGGTGTCGAATGATGTCGGGTTTCTGTTACTGGACCAGTAATCCAGTGGTGTAGAGTGATGTCGGTGGTCTGTTACTGGACCAGGAATCCAGTGGTGTAGAGTGATGTTGGGTTTCTGTTACTGGACCAGTAATCCAGTGGTGTAGAGTGATGTCGGGTTTCTGTTCCTGGACCAGTAATCCAGTGGTGTCGAGTGATGTCGGGTTTCTGTTACTGGACTAGTAATCCAGTGGTGTCGAGTGGTGTCGGGGTTCTGTTACTGGACCAGTAATCCAGTGGTGTAGAGTGATGTTGGGTTTCTGTTACTGGACCAGTAATCCAGTGGTGTAGAGTGATGTCGGGGTTGTGTTACTGCACCAGTAATCCAGTGGTGTAGAGTGATGTCGGGGTTGTGTTACTGGACTAGTAATCCAGTGGTGTAGAGTGATGTTGGGTTTCTGTTACTGGACCAGTAATCCAGTGGTGTAGAGTGATGTTGTTTTTCTGTTACTGGACCAGTAATCCAGTGGTGTAGAGTGATGTTGGGTTTCTGTTACTGGACTAGTAATCCAGTGGTGTAGAGTGATGTCGGGTTTCTGTTACTGGACTAGTAATCCAGTGGTGTAGATAGATGTCGGGGTTGTGTTTCTGGACCAGTAATCCAGTGGTGTAGAGTGATGTCGGGGTTGTGTTACTGCACCAGTAATCCAGTGGTGTAGAGTGATGTCGGGTTTCTGTTACTGGACTAGTAATCCAGTGGTGTAGAGTGATGTTGGGTTTCTGTTACTGGACCAGTAATCCAGTGGTGCAGAGTGATGTCGTGGTTGTGTTACTGGACCAGTAATCCAGTGGTGTAGAGTGATGGTGGGGTTGTGTTACTGGACCAGTAATCCAGTTGTGTAGAGTGATGTCGGGGTTGTGTTACTGGACCAGTAATCCAGTGGTGTCGAATGATGTCAGGGTTGTGTTACTGGACTAGTAATCCAGTGGTGTAGAGTGATGTCGGGGTTGTGTTACTGGACCAGTAATCCAGTGGTGTAGAGTGATGTCGGGTTTCTGTTACTGGACTAGTAATCCAGTGGTGTAGAGTGATGTCGGGGTTGTGTTACTGGACCAGTAATCCAGTGGTGTAGAGTGATGTCGGGTTTCTGTTACTGGACCAGTAATCCAGTGGTGTAGAGTGATGTCGGGTTTCTGTTACTGAACCAGTAATCCAGTGGTGTAGAGTGATGTCGGGGTTGTGTTACTGGACCAGTAATCCCCTGGTGTAGAGTGATGTCAGGGTTCTGTTACTGGACCAGAAATCCAGTGGTGTAGAGTGATGTCGGGGTTGTGTTACTGGACCAGTAATCCAGTGGTGTAGAATGGTGTCGGGGTTCTGTTACTGGACCAGTAATCCAGTGGTGTAGAGTGATGTCGGGTTTCTGTAACTGGACCAGTAATCCCGTGGTGTCGAGTGATGTCGGGGTTCTGTTACTGGACCAGTAATCCAGTGGTGTAGAGTGATGTTGGGGTTGTGTTACTGGACTAGTAATCCAGTGGTGTCGAGTGATGTCGGGGTTCTGTTACTGGACTAGTAATCCAGTGGTGTCGAGTGATGTCGGGGTTCTGTTACTGGACTTGTAATCCAGTGGTGTAGAGTGATGTTGGTGTTCTGTTACTGGACTAGTAATCCAGTGGTGTAGAGTGATGTCAGACGGGCAAGGTATTGACTTGGATAGAGAACTGGTTGGCAGACAGAAAGCAAAGAGTTGGAATAAACGGGTCTTTTTCTGAGTGGCAAGCAATGACTTGTGGGGTACCGCAGGGATCGGTCCTTGGACCCCAGCTATTCACAATATATAGTAATGATCTAGATAAGGGAACTAGATATAATATCTCCAAGTTTGCAGATGACACAAAGCTGGGTGGGCATGTGTGCTGTGAGGAGGATGCCGAGAAACTCCAGGATGATTTGGACAGGTTGGGTGACTGGGCAGAAGCATGGCAGATGTAATATAACGTGGATAAATGCGAGATTATCCACTTTGGTGTCAAAAACAGGAAGGCAGATTATTATCTGAATGGCAATAGATTGGGAGAAGGGGAAGTGCAACGAGACCTGGGTGTCCTTGTGCACCAGTCGCTGAAGGTAAGCATACAGGTGCAGCAGGCGGTTAAGAAGGCAAATGGTATGTTGGCCTTCATAGTGAGAGGGTTTGAGTACAGGAACATGGATGTCTTGCTGCAGTTGTACAGGGCCTTGGTGAGACCACATCTTGAGTATTGTGTGCAGTTTTGGTCGCCTTATCTGAGGAAGGAGGTTCTTGCCATGGAAGGAGTTCAGCGAATATTCACCAGGCTGATACCTGCGATGGCAGGAATGACGTATGAGGAGAGATTGGGTCGATTGGGCTTATACTCGCTGGAATTTAGAAGAATGAGAGGGGATCTCATTGAAACTTGTAAAATTCTGAAAGGACTGGACAGACTAGATGCAGGAAGGATGTTCCCAATGGTCGGGGAGTCCAGAACCAGGGGTCACAGTCTAAGGATAAGGGGCAAGCCATTTAAGACAGAAATGAGGAGGAATTTCTTCACCCAGAGACTGGTGAACCTGTGGAATTCTCTACCACAGAACGCAGTAGAGGCCAATTCATTAAATATATTCAAGAAGGAGTTGGATATATTTCTTAAGGCTAAAGGGATCAAGGGATATGGGGAGAAAGCAGGGACAGGGTTCTGAATTTGGATGATCAGCCATGATCGCATTGAATGGCGGTGCAGCTAGAGGGGCCGAATGGCCTACTCCTGCTCCTATCTTCTATGTTTCTATGTTTCTTTGTTCTGTTACTTGACCAGTAATCCAGTGATGTAGAGTGATGTCAGGGTTCTGTTACTGGACTAGTAATCCAGTGGTCTAGAGTGATGTTGGGTTTCTGTTACTGGACCAGTAATCCAGTGGTGTAGAGTGATGTTGGGTTTCTGTTACTGGACCAGTAATCCAGTGGTGTAGAGTGATGTCGGGGTTCTGTTACTGGACCAGGAATCCAGTGGTGTAGAGTGATGTTGGGTTTCTGTTACTGGACCAGTAATCCAGTGGTGTAGAGTGATGTCGGTGGTCTGTTACTGGACCAGGAATCCAATGGTGTAGAGTGATGTTGGGTTTCTGTTACTGGACCAGTAATCCAGTGGTGTAGAGTGATGTCGGTGGTCTGTTACTGGACCAGGAATCCAGTGGTGTAGAGTGATGTTGGGTTTCTGTTACTGGACCAGTAATCCAGTGGTGTAGAGTGATGTCGGGGTTGTGTTACTGGACTAGTAATCCAGTGGTGTAGAGTGATGTCGGGGTTCTGTTACTGGACCAGTAATCCAGTGGTGTAGAGTGATGTCGGGTTTCTGTTACTGGACTAGTAATCCAGTGGTGTAGAGTGATGTCAGGGTTGTGTTACTGGACTAGTAATCCAGTGGTGTAGAGTGATGTCGGGGTTCTGTTACTGGACCAGTAATCCAGTGGTGTAGAGTGATGTCGGGGTTGTGTTACTGGACTGGTAATCCAGTGGTGTAGAGTGATGTCGGGTTTCTGTTACTGGACTAGTAATCCAGTGGTGTAGAGTGATGTTGGGTTTCTGTTACTGGACCAGTAATCCAGTGGTGTAGAGTGATGTCGGGGTTCTGTTACTGGACTAGTAATTCAGTGGTGTAGAGTGATGTTGGGTTTCTGTTACTGGACCAGTAATCCAGTGGTGTAGAGTGATGCCGGGGTTGTGTTACTGGACCAGTAATCCAGTGGTGTAGAGTGATGTCGGGTTTCTGTTACTGGACCAGTAATCCAGTGGTGTAGAGTGATGTCGGGTTTCTGTTACTGAACCAGTAATCCAGTGGTGTAGAGTGATGTCGGGGTTGTGTTACTGGACCAGTAATCCCCTGGTGTAGAGTGATGTCAGGGTTCTGTTACTGGACTAGTAATCCAGTGGTGTAGAGTGATGTTGGGTTTCTGTTACTGGACCAGTAATCCAGTCGTGTAGAGTGATGTCGGGGTTGTGTTACTGGACCAGTAATCCAGTGGTGTAGAGTGCTGTCGGGGTTGTGTTACTGGACCAGTAATCCAGTGGTGTAGAATGGTGTCGGGGTTCTGTTACTGGACCAGTAATCCAGTGGTGTAGAGTGATGTCGGGTTTCTGTAACTGGACCAGTAATCCCGTGGTGTCGAGTGATGTCGGGGTTCTGTTACTGGACCAGTAATCCAGTGGTGTAGAGTGATGTTGGGGTTGTGTTACTGGACTAGTAATCCAGTGGTGTCGAGTGATGTCGGGGTTCTGTTACTGGACTAGTAATCCAGTGGTGTCGAGTGATGTCGGGGTTCTGTTACTGGACTTGTAATCCAGTGGTGTAGAGTGATGTTGGTGTTCTGTTACTGGACTAGTAATCCAGTGGTGTAGAGTGATGTCAGACGGGCAAGGTATTGACTTGGATAGAGAACTGGTTGGCAGACAGTAATCAAAGAGTTGGAATAAACGGGTCTTTTTCCGAGTGGCAAGCAGTGACTAGTGGGGTACCGCAGGGATCGGTCCTTGGACCCCAGCTATTCACAATATATATTAATGATCTAGATAAGGGAACTAGATGTAATATCTCCTAGTTTGCAGATGACACAAAGCTGGGTGGGCATGTGTGCTGTGAGGAGGATGCCGGGAAACTCCAGGATGATTTGGACAGGTTGGGTGACTGGACAGAAGCATGGCAGATGTAATATAACGTGGATAAATGCGAGATTATCCACTTTGGTGTCAAAAACAGGAAGGCAGATTATTATCTGAATGGCAATAGATTGGGAGAAGGGGAAGTGCAACGAGACCTGGGTGTCCTTGTGCACCAGTCGCTGAAGGTAAGCATACAGGTGCAGCAGGCGGTTAAGAAGGCAAATGGTATGTTGGCCTTCATAGTGAGAGGGTTTGAGTACAGGAACAGGGATGTCTTGCTGCAGTTGTACAGGGCCTTGGTGAGACCACATCTTGAGTATTGTGTGCAGTTTTGGTCGCCTTATCTGAGGAAGGAGGTTCTTGCCATGGAAGGAGTTCAGCGAAGATTCACCAGGCTGATACCTGCGATGGCAGGAATGACGTATGAGGAGAGATTGGGTCGATTGTGCTTATACTCGCTGGAGTTTAGAAGAATGAGAGGGGATCTCATTGAAACTTGTAAAATTCTGAAAGGACTGGACAGACTAGATGCAGGAAGGATGTTCCCAATGGTCGGGGAGTCCAGAACCAGGGGTCACAGTCTAAGGATAAGGGGCAAGCCATATAAGACAGAAATGAGGAGGAATTTCTTCACCCAGAGAGTGGTGAACCTGTGGAATTCTCTACCACAGAACGCAGTAGAGGCCAATTAATTAAATATATTCAAGAAGGAGTTGGATATATTTCTTAAGGCTAAAGGGATCAAGGGATATGGGGAGAAAGCAGGGACAGGGTTCTGAATTTGGATGATCAGCCATGATCGCATTGAATGGCGGAGCAGGCTAGAGGGGCCGAATGGCCTACTACTGCTCCTATCTTCTATGTTTCTATGTTTCTATGTTCTGTTACTTGACCAGTAATCCAGTGGTGTAGAGTGATGTCAGGGTTCTGTTACTGGACCAGTAATCCAGTGGTGTAGAGTGATGTCGGGGTTGTGTTACTGGACCAGTAATCCAGTGGTGTAGAGTGGTGTCAGGGTTCTGTTACTGGACTAGTAATCCAGTGGTGTAGAGTGATGTTGGTGTTCTGTTACTGGACTAGTAATCCAGTGGTGTAGAGTGATGTCAGGGCGGCAATGTATTGACTTGGATAGAGAACTGGTTGGCAGACAGAAAGCAAAGAGTTGGAATAAACGGGTCTTTTTCCGAGTGGCAAGCAGTGACTAGTGGGGTACCGCAGTGATCGGTCCTTGGACCCCAGCTATTCACAATATATATTAATGATCTAGACAAGGGAACTAGATGTAATATCTCCAAGTTTGCAGATGACACAAAGTTGGGTGGGCGTGTGTGCTGTGAGGAGGATGCCGAGAAACTCCAGGATGATTTGGACAGGTTGGGTGACTTGACAGAAGCATGGCAGATGTAATATAACGTGGATAAATGCGAGATTATCCACTTTGGTGTCAAAAACAGGAAGGCAGATTATTATCTGAATGGCAATAGATTGGGAGAAGGGGAAGTGCAACGAGACCTGGGTGTCCTTGTGCACCAGTCGCTGAAGGTAAGCATGCAGGTGCAGCAGGCGGTTAAGAAGGCAAATGGTATGTTGGCCTTCATAGTGAGAGGGTTTGAGTACAGGAACAGGGATGTCTTGCTGCAGTTGTACAGGGCCTTGGTGAGACCACATCTTGAGTATTGTGTGCAGTTTTGGTCGCCTTATCTGAGGAAGGAGGTTCTTGCCATGGAAGGAGTTCAGCGAATATTCACCAGGCTGATACCTGCGATGGCAGGAATGACGTATGAGGAGAGATTGGGTTGATTGGGCTTATACTCGCTGGAGTTTAGAAGAATGAGAGGGGATCTCATTGAAACTTGTAAAATTCTGAAAGGACTGGACAGACTAGATGCAGGAAGGATGTTCCCGATGGCGGGGGAGTCCAGAACCAGGGGTCACAGTCTAAGAATAAGGGGCAAGCCATTTAAGACAGAAATGAGGAGGAATTTCTTCACCCAGAGACTGGTGAATCTGTGGAATTCTCTACCACAGAACGCAGTAGAGGCCAATTAATTAAATATATTCAAGAAGGAGTTGGATATATTTCTTAAGGCTAAAGGGATCAAGGGATATGGGGAGAAAGCAGGGACAGGGTTCTGAATTTGGATGATCAGCCATGATCGCATTGAATGGCGGAGCAGGCTCGAGGGGCCGAATGGCCTACTCCTGCTCCTATCTTCTATGTTTCTATGTTTCTATGTTCTGTTACTTGACCAGTAATCCAGTGATGTAGAGTGATGTCAGGGTTCTGTTACTGGACTAGTAATCCAGTGGTGTAGAGTGATGTTGGGTTTCTGTTACTGGACCAGTAATCCAGTGGTGTAGAGTGATGTCGGGGTTCTGTTACTGGACCAGGAATCCAGTGGTGTAGAGTGATGTTGGGTTTCTGTTACTGGACCAGTAATCCAGTGGTGTAGAGTGATGTCGGTGGTCTGTTACTGGACCAGGAATCCAGTGGTGTAGAGTGATGTTGGGTTTCTGTTACTGGACCAGTAATCCAGTGGTGTAGAGTGATGTCGGTGGTCTGTTACTGGACCAGGAATCCAGTGGTGTAGAGTGATGTTGGGTTTCTGTTACTGGACCAGTAATCCAGTGGTGTAGAGTGATGTTGGGGTTGTGTTACTGGACTAGTAATCCAGTGGTGTCGAGTGATGTCGGGGTTCTGTTACTGGACTAGTAATCCAGTGGTGTCGAGTGATGTCGGGGTTCTGTTACTGGACTTGTAATCCAGTGGTGTAGAGTGATGTTGGTGTTCTGTTACTGGACTAGTAATCCAGTGGTGTAGAGTGATGTCAGACGGGCAAGGTATTGACTTGGATAGAGAACTGGTTGGCAGACAGTAATCAAAGAGTTGGAATAAACGGGTCTTTTTCCGAGTGGCAAGCAGTGACTAGTGGGGTACCGCAGGGATCGGTCCTTGGACCCCAGCTATTCACAATATATATTAATGATCTAGATAAGGGAACTAGATGTAATATCTCCTAGTTTGCAGATGACACAAAGCTGGGTGGGCATGTGTGCTGTGAGGAGGATGCCGGGAAACTCCAGGATGATTTGGACAGGTTGGGTGACTGGACAGAAGCATGGCAGATGTAATATAACGTGGATAAATGCGAGATTATCCACTTTGGTGTCAAAAACAGGAAGGCAGATTATTATCTGAATGGCAATAGATTGGGAGAAGGGGAAGTGCAACGAGACCTGGGTGTCCTTGTGCACCAGTCGCTGAAGGTAAGCATACAGGTGCAGCAGGCGGTTAAGAAGGCAAATGGTATGTTGGCCTTCATAGTGAGAGGGTTTGAGTACAGGAACAGGGATGTCTTGCTGCAGTTGTACAGGGCCTTGGTGAGACCACATCTTGAGTATTGTGTGCAGTTTTGGTCGCCTTATCTGAGGAAGGAGGTTCTTGCCATGGAAGGAGTTCAGCGAAGATTCACCAGGCTGATACCTGCGATGGCAGGAATGACGTATGAGGAGAGATTGGGTCGATTGTGCTTATACTCGCTGGAGTTTAGAAGAATGAGAGGGGATCTCATTGAAACTTGTAAAATTCTGAAAGGACTGGACAGACTAGATGCAGGAAGGATGTTCCCAATGGTCGGGGAGTCCAGAACCAGGGGTCACAGTCTAAGGATAAGGGGCAAGCCATATAAGACAGAAATGAGGAGGAATTTCTTCACCCAGAGAGTGGTGAACCTGTGGAATTCTCTACCACAGAACGCAGTAGAGGCCAATTAATTAAATATATTCAAGAAGGAGTTGGATATATTTCTTAAGGCTAAAGGGATCAAGGGATATGGGGAGAAAGCAGGGACAGGGTTCTGAATTTGGATGATCAGCCATGATCGCATTGAATGGCGGAGCAGGCTAGAGGGGCCGAATGGCCTACTACTGCTCCTATCTTCTATGTTTCTATGTTTCTATGTTCTGTTACTTGACCAGTAATCCAGTGGTGTAGAGTGATGTCAGGGTTCTGTTACTGGACCAGTAATCCAGTGGTGTAGAGTGATGTCGGGGTTGTGTTACTGGACCAGTAATCCAGTGGTGTAGAGTGGTGTCAGGGTTCTGTTACTGGACTAGTAATCCAGTGGTGTAGAGTGATGTTGGTGTTCTGTTACTGGACTAGTAATCCAGTGGTGTAGAGTGATGTCAGGGCGGCAAGGTATTGACTTGGATAGAGAACTGGTTGGCAGACAGAAAGCAAAGAGTTGGAATAAACGGGTCTTTTTCCGAGTGGCAAGCAGTGACTAGTGGGGTACCGCAGGGATCGGTCCTTGGACCCCAGCTATTCACAATATATATTAATGATCTAGACAAGGGAACTAGATGTAATATCTCCAAGTTTGCAGATGACACAAAGTTGGGTGGGCGTGTGTGCTGTGAGGAGGATGCCGAGAAACTCCAGGATGATTTGGACAGGTTGGGTGACTTGACAGAAGCATGGCAGATGTAATATAACGTGGATAAATGCGAGATTATCCACTTTGGTGTCAAAAACAGGAAGGCAGATTATTATCTGAATGGCAATAGATTGGGAGAAGGGGAAGTGCAACGAGACCTGGGTGTCCTTGTGCACCAGTCGCTGAAGGTAAGCATGCAGGTGCAGCAGGCGGTTAAGAAGGCAAATGGTATGTTGGCCTTCATAGTGAGAGGGTTTGAGTACAGGAACAGGGATGTCTTGCTGCAGTTGTACAGGGCCTTGGTGAGACCACATCTTGAGTATTGTGTGCAGTTTTGGTCGCCTTATCTGAGGAAGGAGGTTCTTGCCATGGAAGGAGTTCAGCGAATATTCACCAGGCTGATACCTGCGATGGCAGGAATGACGTATGAGGAGAGATTGGGTTGATTGGGCTTATACTCGCTGGAGTTTAGAAGAATGAGAGGGGATCTCATTGAAACTTGTAAAATTCTGAAAGGACTGGACAGACTAGATGCAGGAAGGATGTTCCCGATGGCGGGGGAGTCCAGAACCAGGGGTCACAGTCTAAGAATAAGGGGCAAGCCATTTAAGACAGAAATGAGGAGGAATTTCTTCACCCAGAGACTGGTGAATCTGTGGAATTCTCTACCACAGAACGCAGTAGAGGCCAATTAATTAAATATATTCAAGAAGGAGTTGGATATATTTCTTAAGGCTAAAGGGATCAAGGGATATGGGGAGAAAGCAGGGACAGGGTTCTGAATTTGGATGATCAGCCATGATCGCATTGAATGGCGGAGCAGGCTCGAGGGGCCGAATGGCCTACTCCTGCTCCTATCTTCTATGTTTCTATGTTTCTATGTTCTGTTACTTGACCAGTAATCCAGTGATGTAGAGTGATGTCAGGGTTCTGTTACTGGACTAGTAATCCAGTGGTGTAGAGTGATGTTGGGTTTCTGTTACTGGACCAGTAATCCAGTGGTGTAGAGTGATGTCGGGGTTCTGTTACTGGACCAGGAATCCAGTGGTGTAGAGTGATGTTGGGTTTCTGTTACTGGACCAGTAATCCAGTGGTGTAGAGTGATGTCGGTGGTCTGTTACTGGACCAGGAATCCAGTGGTGTAGAGTGATGTTGGGTTTCTGTTACTGGACCAGTAATCCAGTGGTGTAGAGTGATGTCGGTGGTCTGTTACTGGACCAGGAATCCAGTGGT